>RXID01018617.1:39674-68750 GCA_005019695.1 Trichopus zeylanicus subsp. travancoricus | reverse complement strand
TGGTTCTATTGCTACTACTACAATCAGAATAACTACTACTACGACTACTACTACTCCTACTCCTATTCCTATGACGCCCACTATAACTAGTCCAACTACTACCACTCATAATACTACTACTAGTGCTACTACTACTCCTACTTCAACTCGTACAACAATAACTACTACTACCACTAATAATACTACAACTACTACTATTATAACTACTAATTCTGCTGCTGCTACTACTACTACCACTATAACTACTACACCTACTTTCGCTACTACTGCTACGACTACTGCTTGTACTGCCGTTGCTGCTACTACTACCACAAACACTACTCCGCTACTACTACTACTACTACTACTACTACTACTACTACTACTACTACTACTACTACTACTACTACTACTACTACTACTACTACTACTACTAACACTACTACTATTATGGTTGCTATTGTTACTAGTAATACTAGTACTACTCCTAAGGCTACTACAACTTCTACTTTTGCTGGTAATACTGCCGCTAGTACTATAGTTGCTATTGCAACTACTAGTTCTACTACTGCAACTACTATTACTACTACTACCACCACTACTGCTACTACTAATACTACAACAACTATTACTACTACGACTGCTATTACTACTGCTACTTCTACCACCGCTACTACTACTAGTACAACAACAACTACTACTGCTATTACTACTACTACTTTGGCTACTACTACTACGACTAGTGCTACTACTACTACTCCTCGTACTACTACTATTACTAGTATGGCAACAACAACAACTACTACTACTACTATAGCTGCTACTACCACTACTACTAATGCTGCTACTGCTACTACGGCTAAAACTATTTCTTCTCCTACTACTACTACTTCTTCTTCTTCTTCTTCTTCTTCTTCTTCTTCTTCTTCTATTGTAGCTACTGCTACTACTACCACTAATGTCATAGCTGCAACTACTACTACTACTACTACTAATAATAATAATAATAATACTATTAGTATTGCTACTTCTATTGTTATTATAACTACTACTACTTTTGCTACTACTTCTATAACTACTACTTTTGTTGGTACTATCGCTACCACTTCCACAACTACTACCGCAACTACAAGTATTGCTGCTACAATGAATACTCTAGTATTGTTGCTGTAACTACTACTACTAAAACTACTATTACTATTACCACTACTGCTGCTATTACTGTTGAGGCTACTACCACTACTGTTGCTACTACTAATCCTACTACTACTACTACAACTATTACTACTATTATGGCTACTACTGCTGTCGTTGTTGCTAGTATAACTATTACTACTACTACAACTACTAGCACTATTACTATGGCTACTACTGCTGCTACTGCTACTACTACTACTATTGCTGCTATAATTTCTACTACTACTACTGCCACTTCTGCTTCTACTTCTGGAACTACTACTTCTAGTTCTGTAACAATGTATGCTGCTACTTATGCTACTACTACAATCACAGTTACTACTACTAACACTATTACCACTACTACTACTATTATTATTTCTACTACTACTACTACCACTACTACTACTGCTATTACTACTATTGCTATAACTACTACTACAACTACTACTGCTTCTACTACTAACACCACATTTGTGATTATTTCTGGTACTACTTATGCTACTACTACAACAACAACAACAACAACAACTACTACCACTAGTACTATGCTACTACAACTATTATAGCCAAGACAACTATAGCAACTACTACTATTATCACAACTTGTAATAGTAGTAGTTGTTGTTGCAGTAGTAGTTACAATAGTAGTAGTAGTGGGAGTAGTTGTAATAGTAGTAGTAGTAATAATAGTAGTTGTAGCAGTCGAAGTAGCAGTAGCAGTAGAAGAAGTGGTAGTATTTGGAATAGTAGCAGAAGTAGGGGTTGGAGTTGGAATTATAGTAGCAAAAGTAGTAGTTGTAGTAGTCACAGAAGTAATAGTAGCAGCAGTAGTAGTAGTAGTAAGAGGAGGAGGAGGAGTTGTAGGAGTAGCAAAAGAAGTGGTAGTAGTAGGAGTTGCAGTTGTAGTGGTAGTGGTAGTGGTAGTAGTAGTAGTGGTAGTAGCAGTAGTAATAGTAGTAGTTGGAGTAGTAGTTATAGTAGTAGTAGTAGCTATAGTAGTAGTAGTTATAGTAGTAGTAATAGTAGTAGAAGTAGTTGTAGCAATAGTAGTAGAAATATGAATAGTAGCAGTAGCAGCAGTAGTAGTAGCAACAGTAGGATGTGTAGCAGTAGTAGTTGTAGCAATAGTAGTAATAGTTGCAGTATTAGTGGTAGCATCAGCAGTATTGGTAGTTGTAGCAGTAGTAGTAGTAATTATAGTAGTAGTTGTAGTAGCCGTCGTTGTTGTTGTTATAGTAGTGGTTTTTGTTGTAGTAGTATTGGTAGTTTTTGTTATAGTCAGAGGAGTCGCATAGTAGTGGTAGTAGTAGTTGTAGAAGTAGTTGCAGTAGTAGTAGTAGTAGTAGTAGTAGTAGTAGTAGTAGTATTAGTGGTAGTAGCAATAGATGAAGTAGCAGTAGTAGTAGTACTAGTAGTAGTATTTGTAAGAGTAGTTGCAGTAGCAATACAAGTACTAGAAGAAGTACTAGTAGTGGTAGTAGACATAGTAGTCAAAGTAGTAATAGTAGGAGAAGCAGTAGTAGCAGCAGTAGTAGTAGAAATAGTTGGTGAATTTGTAATAGTAGTAGTAGCTATAGTAGTAGTAGTATTAATAGTGGTGATAGTAGTAGTGGTTGGAGTAGTAGCAGCGCTTGTAGTAGTAGTTATTATAGTAGTATAGCAGTAGTGGCTATATTAGTAGTAATAGAGGTATTAGCAATAGGAGCAGTAGCAGTAGTAGTTTTAATAGTTGTAGCAGGACTAGTAGTAGTAGTAGTAGCAGTAGTCGGAGTAGTATTAGCACCAGTAGTTGTTGTAGTAGTAGCAGAAGTAGCAGTTGTCGCAGTAGTAGTAATAGCAGTTGTTGTTGTGGTTGCTGTAATAGTAGTAGTAGTAGTTATAGTAGTAGCAGTAGTTGTACTAGCAGCAGCAACAGTAGTAGTAATAGTAGTAGTAGAAATAGTAGTAGTAATAGTTATAGTAGTAGTAATATTAGCAGCAGTAGAACTTGTATTGGTAGTTGTAGTTATGGTAGGAGGAGGAGTCACAATATTAGTGGAAGAAGTAGTTGTACAAGTAGGAGTAGTAGTAGGACTAGTATTAGTAGTAGTAGTAGTAAATGAAGTAGCAATAGTAGTAGCAGTAATAGTAGTAGTATTAGAATGAATAGTTGTAGTAGTCATAGGAGTACTTGTAGTAGTAGCAATAGTCATAGTAGAAGTAGTAGTAGTAGTTGTTGTCGTAGAAGTAGTGGTAGTAGTAGAAACAGTTGGAGTAGTAGTTGTAGTGGTAGTAGCATTAATAGTAGTAATGGTAGTAGCTATTGGAGTATGAGTAGAACTTGTAGTAGTTTTTGTAGTAGTAGTAGCAGGAGTAGTAGTAAAAGTAGTAGTTGTAGTGGGAGTAGTATTAGTTGTTGTAGTTGTTGTAATAGTAGTAGGAGGAGGTGGAGGAGGAATAAGGGAGAAGTACCAGTAGTAGAAGTAGTTATAGTAGTGGTTGTAGTAGTAGTAGCAGAAGTAGTAGTAGTAGTAGTAGTAGCAGTTGAAGTAGTAGTATTAGTCCTAGTAGTAGGGAAAATAGCAGTAGCAATAGTAGTTGCTGTCGTACTAGTAGTAGTAGTACTAGTAGTAGTAGTAGTAGCAGTAGTAGCAATAGTAGCAGTAATTGTAGTAGTAGTAGTAATTATTATTGTAGTAGTCGCAGTAGTTGTGGCAATATTCATCGTTGCAGTCGTAGCATTAGTTGGGGCAGTTGAAGTAATAGTAGTATTAGTAGCAGCTGCAACAACAGTAGCAACAATAGTAGTAGTTCTTGTATAGTAGTAGTAGTCTCAGTTGCAGTAGTAGTAGTAGGAGCATTAATAGCAGCAATAGTAGTTCCAATAGTAGTAGAAGTAGCAGTTGTAGTAGTAGGAGCAGCCGAAGTGGCTATAGTTGTTGCAGTAGAAGTATTAGTAGTAGTAGTTGAAGTAGTAATTGTAGTAGCAATAGTGGTAGTAGTAGTAGTCGTAGCAGAAGTAGTCATAGTAAAAGTATTAGTAGTAATAGTAGCAGTAGTAGCAATGGTAGTAGCAATAGCAAGACTAGTAGTAGCAATAGTAGTATCAGTAGCAGCAGTAGTAGTAGCAACAGTAGTAGGAGTAGTAGCAATAGCAATAATAGTGGCAGTTGCAGAAGCAGTAGTAGCAGCAGAAGTAGTTGTAGTAGTAGTTGTTGTTGTAGGAGTAGTAGTAGTTGCAATAGGAGTAGTAGTGGTTGTAGTAGTGGTAGTAGTACTAATAGTAGTATTAGTTGTAATAGTAGTAGTTGTTGGAGTACTTGTTGTGCTAGTAGTAATAGTAGTAGTAGTAGTAGTTATAGTAACCATAGTAGTAGTAGTAGTAGCAGTAGTAGTAGTAGTAGTAGTAGTAGTAGTAGTAGTTATAGTAACCATAGTAGTAGTAGTTGCAGGAGTAGTTGTAGTAGTAGTAGTAGTTGTTGTAGTCATTCTAGTAGCAGTAGAAGTAGAGGTAGTAGTAGTAACAATCGTAGATGTAGTTGCAGAACTAGTAGTAGTATTAGTAGCAATGATAGTAGTAGAGGTAGTAGCAGCAGCATCTATAGTTTTAGTTGGAGTCGCTTTAGTTATAGTGACAAAAGTAGTAGTAGTAGTAGCAATAGTAGTAGTTGTAGTAGGAGTAGTAGTGGTGGTGGTGGTGGTGGTGGTGGTGGTGGTGGTAGTAGTAGTAGTAGCAGGAGTAGTATAAGTAGTAGTAATAGCAGCAGTAGTAGTCGTAGTAGTAGTAGTGGTAGCACTGGTGGTAGCTATAGTAGCAAGAGGAGCTGCAGTAGTAGGAGTATAAGTAGTAGTAGCAGCAGCAGTAGTTGCAGTTGTACTAACGGTAGCACTAGTGGTAGCTGTAGTAGGAAGAGGAGTTACAGTAGTAGGAGTATAAGTAGTAGTAGCAGTAGTATCTGTTGAAGTAGTAATAGCAATAGCAGTAGTAAGAGTAGTAGCAGTAGCAGTTGTAATTGTTGTAGCAGTAGCATTAGTGGTAGTAGTAGAAGTAGTCGCAAAAATAGTAGCAGTAGTAGTAGTTATAGTAGTAGTAGGAGGAGGAGAAGTAGTTCGAGTAGTAGTACTAGTTGTGTAATATTGATAGTAGTAGTAGTGGCAGTCATAATAGAAGTAATAGTAGTGGTCTTAGTAGCTATATTAGTAACAACAACAACAACATTAGTCATAGTGGAAGTAGTACTAGCAGTGGCAGCAGTAGTTGCAGTAGCAGTAATTGTTGTAGCAACAGGAGTAGTAGTAGTAGTAGTAGGGGAAATAATTATCCCAATAGCAGCTGTAATAGCAATAGCAATAGTTGTAGTAGCAGCAGCAGCAGCAGCAGTAGTAGTAGTAGTAGCAGCAATTGTATTAGCAGTAATAGTATTAGCAATACTAGTTGTAGCCGTGATAGTAGTAGTAACAACAGCAGTAATAGTGGCATTAGTACTACTAGTAGCAGAAGTAGTAGTCGTAAAAGTAGAAGTCGTAAAAGTAACAGTAGCAGCAGTAGTAGTCGTAGTAGTTGTAGTTGTGATAGTAGTAGTAGTTGTTATAGAAGTACTACTAGTTGTGGGAGTAGTAGTAGTAATACGTGTAGGAGAAGGAATAGTAGAAGTAGTAATACGAGTAGTAGTGGTGGTCGGAGTAGTAGTCACAGTACTAATAGTAGTAGTAATAGTAGTAATAGGAGTAGCAATAGTGGTAATAGATGTCAAAGTAGTAGTAGTAGGAGTAGTATTAATTGTTGTAGTTTTTGCGGTAGTAGTAGTAGTACTAATAGTAGCAGTCAGAGTAATAGTTGTCGTAGTACAGTATTAGTAGTCATAGTAGTAGTAGTAGTCGTAGTAGTAGTAGTAGTAGTCGTAGTAGTAGTAGTAGTAGTAGTAGTAGTAATATTAGTAGTAGTAGAAGTTGTAGTAGTAATAGTAGTAGGATTATTGCTCATAGTAGTAGTAGTAGTTGTAGCGACAATTGAAGTATAGCAGTAGTGCTACTGGTAGTAGTAGTAGTAGCGGTAGTAGTAGTAATTGTCATAGTAGTAGTAATTGTAGAAGTAGTAGTTGGAGTAGCAGTAGTAGTAGCAGCAGCAGTAGTATTAGTAGTAGTTGTTGTAGTAGTAGTAGTAGCAATTATTGTAGAAGTAGTAGTAGTAGCAATAACAGCAGGTGTAGTACTAGTACTAGTAACAGTAGTAGTCGTAGTAGAAGAAGTAGTAGAAGTAGTTGTAGTAGTAGTAATAGTAGTAGTAGTAGTAGTAGTAGTAGTAATAGTAGTAGTAGTAGTAGTAGTAGTAGTAGTAGTAGTAGTAGTAATAGTAGTAGGAGTAGTAGTAGTAATAGTAGTTGTAGAAGTCATATTATAATAGTAGATAGTAGTAGTAGTGGTGGTGGTGGTGGTGGTAGTAGTAGTAGTTGTAGGCATAGTATTAGTAGTATTAGGAGTTGGAATAGTAGGACTATGAGTAGTAGTAGTTGGAGTAGTAGACATAGTAGTAGCTGTAGTTGCAGTAGTAGGAGTAGGAGTAGTTGTAGCAGTGGCAGGAGTAAGAGCTGCTATAGCATTAGCAGGACTAGGAGTAGGAGTAGTAGTATTAGTAATAGTAATAGTATTAGTATTAGTAGTAGTAGTAGCGGTAGTGAAAGTAGTGGTTGTAGCAGGAGTAGTATTACGAGTAGTAGGAGTAGGTGTAGTAGGAGTATTTGTAGTAGTAGTTGGAGTAGTGGCAGTATTAGTAGCAATAGTAGTAGCAGCAAGAGGACCAGTAGCAGTAGCAATAGCAGTGGTAGTAGTAGTTGTAGTAGCAGTAGTAACAGTTGTAGAAATAGTAGGAATAATAGTAGTAGTAGTAGTAGGAATTGCAATAGTAGTAATAGTAATAGTAGTAGTAGTAATAGTAGTAGTAGCAACACGAGTAGTAGAAGTTGTAGTAGTAGTAGTAGAAGCAATAGTAGCCGTAGTAGTTGCGGTAGTAGTAGTAGCAGCAGCAGCAACAGTAGTAGTAGTAGCAGTAGTAGCAATAGTAGAAGTATTGGTAATAATATTAGTAGTAGTAGTAGTAGTAGTCGTTGCAATACAAGTAGTAATAGTAGTAGTAGTTGTTGTTGTAATGGTTGTAGCGACAGGAGTAGTAGAAGTAGCAGCAGTAGTAGTTGTTATTGTAATTGTAGTAGTAGTAGTAGTAATAGTAGTAGAAGCATTACTAGGAGTAGTAGTAGCAAGAGTAGTAGTAGTCACAATAGCATTAGTAGTTCTAGTCTCAATAGTACTACAAGTAACCGATGTAGTAGTAGTA
The DNA here is from genome assembly GCA_005019695.1 of Trichopus zeylanicus subsp. travancoricus. Classification (NCBI taxonomy): domain Eukaryota; kingdom Viridiplantae; phylum Streptophyta; class Magnoliopsida; order Dioscoreales; family Dioscoreaceae; genus Trichopus; species Trichopus zeylanicus. The sequence goes on along the minus strand of RXID01018617.1, from coordinate 61,282 downwards.
GAAGTAGTAGTGGTGGGAGTAGTAGTTGTAACAGTAGAAGTAGTGTAGCAGTAGTAGTATTAGTAGTAGTGCTACCAGTAGTAGTAGTAATAGAAGTTGTAGTTGTAGTAGTTGTTGTAGTAGTAGTAGTAGCAACAACAAGAGTCATTGTAGTAGTAGCAACAGTAGTTGTATTAGTAGAAGTAGTTGTTGTAGGAGTACTAGTAGTAGTTGTAGTCACAGAAGTAGCAGCAATTATAGCAGAAGTACAAGTAGTAGAAGTTGTTATTATAGTTGTTATTGTTTAGAAGTATTAGTAGTACCCAGAGTGGTACTAGCATTAGTACCAGTAGTGGTAGTACTAGTTCTAGTAGTAGTAGTAGTAGTAGTAGTATTTGTAGTAGTAGAAGTAGTTTTACGAGCAATAGTAGTAGTAGTACTAGTAGTTATAGGAGTATTATCAATAGTAGTAGGACTAGTAGTATGAGAAACAAAAAAAGTAGTAACAGTATTCGCAGTAAGAGTGGAAGTAGTTGTGGTAGTCGGAGTAGTTGCAGTAATAGTAGCGTAGTAGTAGTAGTTATAGTAATAGTAGCAGTAGTTGTGCTAGTAGCAATAGTAGTAGTAGTAGTAGCAGCAGCAGTAGTAGTTTCAAGAATAGTAGTAGTAGTAGTGGTAGAATTAGTAGTAGCAATAGTAGTTGTTGTGTTAGTAGTTGTAGCAGTAAAAGTAATATTAGGAGTTGCCGAAGGAGTAGGAGCTGAAGTAGTAGTAGCAGTAGTAGTAGTAGTTGTTGTTGTTGTTATAGGTGTAGTAGTTGTAGTAGTAGTAGAAGTATTAGTAGTCGTTGTAGTAGAAGTAGTAGTGTAGGAGTAGTAGTAGTAGCAGTAGTAGTAGAAGTTCTAGTAGTTGTAGTAATAGTAGCAATAGGAGTAGTTATAGTGGTAGTAGAAGTAGTAGTAGTAGTAGTAGTATTAGCCGTAGGAGGAGTTGCAGTAGTAGGCGGAGGCGTAGTAGTCGCAGTAATAGTTGTAGAAGTTGTAGTAGTGGAAGTAGTAGTTGTAGTAGTAGGACTTTTAGGACTAGTAGTAGTAGCACTAATAGTAGTAGTAGTTGTAGTAGTAGTAGTAGTAGTAATTATAGTAGTTGTTGGAGTAGTGGCTATGCTTGTAGTAGTAGTCGTAATTGTAGTAGTAGTCATAGCAACAACAGTAGTAGCAGCGCCAGTAGTAGAAGTGCCAGAAGTAGTACCAGTAGTAGTCGGAGTACTAGACATTGAAGTCGTAAGAGTGTTACGAGTAGCTGTAGTCCAAGGAGTAGTAGGAGTAGTAGCAGTGGTAGCTGTGGTAGTTGTGGTAATAACAGTTGTAGTAGAGATGCCAATAGCAAAATTAGTAGTAGTAGTAGTAGTAGCAGTAGTAGCAGTAGTTTTAGTAATAGTAGCAGCAATGGTAGTCGAAGTAGTAGTAGCAGTAGTAGTTACTATAGTAGTAGTTGTAGCAGTAGGAGTAGCAGTAGTAGTAGTAGCAGTGGTAGTTCTAGTGGTAGTTGTAGGTGTAGTAGAAGTGGTAGCAGTAGTATTTGTAAGAGTAGTAGTAATGGTAGTAGTAATAGTAGTAATTGTTGTATTAGTAGTAGTAGCGGGGGTAGTAGTTGTAGCAATAGTAGTAGTAGTTGTTGTTGTTGTAGTAGTAGTTGTGCTGTACAAGTACAAATAGTAGTAGTAGTAGTAGTAGTAGTAGTAGTAAAAGCAGTAGTAGAAGGATGAGGAGTAGTAGCAGTAGTAGTAGCAAAAGGAGGAGTAGTAGTAGTAGCAATAGTAGTTGTAGTAGTTGTTGGAGTAGTAGTAGTTGTTGTTGTTGTCATTGTATTAGTAGACGTAGTAGTAGTAGTAGCAATAGTAGTGGTGGTGTAGTAGTAGGAGTAGTAGTTGTAGTAGTAGTAGTAGTGGTGGTAGTAGTAATAGCAGTAGCAGCAATAGTAGTAGTCTGAGGAGTAGTACTAGTAGCAATAGTTATAGTTGTAGTAGTGGTGTAGTACTACTATTGTAGTAGTAGCAGTAATAGTAGTAGTAAAGGTTGTAGGAGTAGTAGTCATAGGAATATTAGAAGTTTTATTAGTACCTGTAGAAGTAGTAGTAGCCGTAATCATAGTATTTATAGTAGTAGTTGTTGTTGTTGATGCAGTCGTAGTAGTTGCAGTTGTATTAGTAACAGAAGTTGTAGTAGTGGTAGTGGTGGTGGGTAGTAGTAATAGCATAAGTAGTAGATGTAATTTGTAGTAGTGGCAGTAGTAGTTGTAGTAGCAGTAGTAGAAGGAGTAGTAGTAGTGGCCCTAGTAGTAGTAGTTGTTGTAGTAGTAGTAGTAGTAATAGTAATTATAGTAGTTGTTGGAGTAGTGGCTAGGCTTGTAGTGGTAGTAGTAATTGTAGTCGTAGTCATAGCAGCAATAGTAGTAGCAGCGCCAGTAGTAGAAGAACCAGAAGTAGTAGCAGTAGTAGTTGGAGTACTAGACGTTGAAGTCGTAAGAGTGTTAGGAGTAGCAGTAGTCCAAGGAGTAGTAGCAGTAGTAGCAGTGGTAGTTGTGGTAATAACAGTCGTAGTAGAGATGCCAATAGCAAAAGTAGTAGTACTAGTAGTAGCAGTAGTAGCAGTAGTTTCAGTAATAGTAGCAGCAATGGTAGTCGAAGTAGTAGTAGCAGTAGTAGTTACGATAGTAGTAGTTGTAGTAGTAGAATTAGTAGTAGTAGTAGCAGTAGGAGGAGTAGTAGTAGTAGTAGCAGTGGTAGTTCTAGTGGTAGTTGTAGGTGTAGTAGAAGTGGTAGTAGTACTAGTTGTAAGAGTAGTAGTAATGGTAGTAGTAATAGTAGTAATTGTTGTCTTAGTAGTAACAACGGGGGTAGCAGTTGTAGCAGTAGTTGTAATAGTAGTAGTAGTTGTTGTAGTAGTAGTGCTGTACAAGTACAAGTAGTAGTAGTAGTAGTAGTAGTAGTAGTAGTAAAAGCAGTAGTAAAAGGAGGAGGAGGAGGAGTAGTAGTAGTAGTAGTAGCAAAAGGAGGAGGAGGAGGAGCAGTAGTAGCAATAGTAGTGGTGCAACTACTGCTACTACGTCTACTACTACTGATACTACTACCACTACTGCTGCTACTATTACTAGTACTAGTACTAAAACTACTCCTGCTATAGCTACTGTTACTATCACTAATACTACTATAACTGCTATTGCTACTTCCAGTACTATTGCTGCTACTACTACTACTAATACTGCTTCTACTACTACTGCTACAACAAAAAGAACTACTACTACTTCTACTACTACTGCTACTTTAGTTGCTTCTACTACTACTACTAATACTACTACTGCAACTAGTACTATTCCTAGTACAATTACTAATGCCGCTACGACTACAGCTGCAGTTGCCGCTGCCATTGCTACTGTTGTTGCTGCTATTGCCGCTACCACTACTACTGTTGCTGCTGTGAGTACTACTATCGCTACTACTTCTCAAACTACTACTACTGCTGCTACTATTACTACTACTAGTACTACAATATCTATTACTACTAGTACTACTCCAACTACTACTCCTACCGATGCTGCTACTACTACTACCACTGCTACCACTACAACTGAGGCTGCTACTACTATTGCTACTATTATTACTATTATTGTTGATGTTGCTGCTACTACTACTACGACTCCTACATCTCCGACTACTACTCCAACAACTACTACTCCTAACACTAGTACTACCACTACCACTACTACAACTAATACTCCTACTATAACTATTATTACTTGTATACTGCTACTACTATCTCAACTACTACTAATACTCCTACTATTACTACTGCTACTACTACTACTACAACAACAACTACAACTACTACTCCTACTACTTCTGATACTTCTACCACTACTTCTACTACTATTACTACAACTAGTACACCAATTACTACTGCTACTACTTCTGCTACTAATACTACAACTATTATTACCACTAATACTGCTACTACTACTACTACTCCTGCTACTACTGCACCTACTACTACTACTACTCCATATTACTACTGAAACTACTTCAGCTACTTCTACTACTACTACAACTGTTGCTATGGTTGTTGCTACTACAATAACTGCTACTACTAGTACTACTAAAGTTGTTACTACTACTACTACTATTGTTACTCCTACTACTACTACCACAACAACAACTACTACTAATACTACTATTCCTACTACTACTACTACTGCTGCTGCTGCTACTACTGCAACTGCTACTACTACTACACTTACTACTCCTAATACTGCAACTAGAACTTCCACTACTACTACAACAACTACTATTACTATGACTGTGACACTTACTTCTAGTACTACTGCTACTACTGATACTACAAAAACTACTACTACTTCTTCTACAACTGCTACAACAACAACAACTACTACTACCCCTGATACTCAAAATATGACTTTAACTATTACTACTACTATTACTATGATTTTGACTACTACTATTGGTAGTTCTATTGCTATTCCTACTATAAGCATTACCACTACATCTAATACTCAACTACTACTTCTACTACTACTAATACTACTACTACTACAACTACTAGTCCTACTGGTACTACTACTACTACAACCACTACAATAGTTCTGCAATAGTTTCTGTCGCTACTTATGCTACTACCACCGCTACTACTACTACTACTAAAACTATTACTACTATTATTATTACTACTACTATTACCACTACCATTACTACTACTACCGCTACTAGAACTACTACTACTACTCCAATTGCTTTAGATTCTACTACTAACACCACATTTGTGATTCTTTCTAGAACTATTTTTGCTACTATTACTACAACAACAACAACTACTACTGCCACTACTACTCCTGCTACTACAACTACTATAGCCAAGACAACTACTGCAACTGCTACTACTACTAGTACCACAACTACTACTACTAGTAGTAGTGGTAGTAGTAGTTGCAGTAGTAGTAGTCGTAGCAATTATAGTAGTAGTATTAGTAGTAGTAGTAGTAGTTATTGTAGCAGTAGAAATAGTAGTAGTATTTGGAATAGTAGTAGAAGTATGGGTTGGAGTTGGAATAATAGTAGAAAAAGTAGTAGTTATACTAGCAGTTGTAGTAGTCGCAAAAGTAATAGTAGCAGCAATAGTAGTAGTAGTACGAGGAGGATGAGTAGTAGTAGTAGTAGCAGTTGCAGTTGTAGTGGTAGTGGTAGTGGTAGTAGCAGTAGTTGTAGTAGCAATAGTAGAAGTAGTAGCTATAGTAATAGCGGTAGTTGGAGTAGTGGTTATAGTAGTAGTAGCAGCAGCAGTAGTATCAGTAGTATCAAAGGTAGTTGTATCAATAATAGAAGCAATATGAGTAGTATTAGTCATAGGAGTAGCAATAGTATGTGTAGCAGTTGTAGTTGTAGAAACAGTAGTAGTAGTTGCAGTATTAGTGGTAGTATTAGTAGTATTGGTAGTTGTCATCGCAGAAGTAGTAATTGTAGTAGTAGTTATAGTAGTAGTAGTAGTTTTAGTAGTAGCAGTAGTAGCAGTAGTAGCAGTAGTAGTAGTAGTAGTTGTTGTTGTTGTTGTTGTTGTAGTAGTAGTAGCAGTAATAGTTGTAGTTTTGGTAGTTTTTGTTATAGTAGGAGGAGGAGTCGCATAGTAGTGATAGTAGTAGTTGTAGTAGTAGTAGTAGCAGTATTAGTAATAGTAGCAATAGATGAAGTAGCAGTAGCAGTAGTATTAGTAGTAGTATTAGTAAGAGTAGTTGCGGGTGCAGCTGGAGTACTAGTAGTAGTACCAGTAGTGGTAGTAGACGTAGTAGTCATTGTAGTAATAGTAAGAGAAGCAGTACTGGCAGCAGTAGTAGTAAAAATAGTTGGTGAATTTGTAGTAGTTGTAGTAGCGGTAGTAGTGGTAGTATTAATAGTTGTAATAGTTGTAGTGGTTGGAGTAGTGCCAGCGTTTGTAGTAGTTGTTGTTGTAGTATAGTAGTAGTACCTGTATTAGTAGTAATAGTGGTAGTAGCAGTAGCAACGATTTCAGAAATAGTTTAAGTAGTTGTAGAAGGAGTAGTAGTTGTGGTAGTAGTTGCAATAGTAGGAGTAGTATTAGTACTGGTTGTTGTTATAATAGTAGTAGAAGTAGCAGTTGTAGCAGTAGTAGTAGTAGTAGTTGTTGTTGTAGTTGCAGTAGTAGTAGTAGTAGTTAAAGTAGTAGCAGTGGTAGTAGTAGCAGTAGTTATAGTAGTAGCAGTGGTAGTAGTTGTAGTAGAAGTAGCAATAGTAGTAGTAGTAATAGTAGTAGTAGTAGTAATAGTTGTTGTAGTAATATTACCAGTAGTAGAAATTATATTGGTAGTTGTAGTTATTGTAGGAGGAGGAGTCACAATATTAGTGGAAGATGTAGTTGTATAAGTAGGAGTAGTTGTAGTAGTTGAAGTAGTATTAGTAGTAGTAGTAAACAAAGTAGTAGCAGCAGTAGCAGTATTAGTAAGAATAGTTATAGTAGTAGTAGGTGTACTTGTAGTAGCAGTAATAGTAGTAGTAGTAGCGGTAGTAGAAGTAGTAGTTGTTGTTGTAGTCATAGTAGTAGAACAGTTGTAGTAGTAGTAGGAGGAGGTGTAGTAGTAGTGGTAGTAGTATTAATAGTAGTAATGGTAGTAGCTATTGGAGTAGTCGCAACACTTGTAGTAATAGTTATAGTAATAGTGTAGTTGTAGTTGCTATATTAGTAGCATTTGTAGTAGTACGAGGAGGAGTAGTAGTAGCAGTTATAGTTGTTGTAGTAGTGGAAGAAGTAGTAGTAGCAGCAGCAGTAGTAGTAGCAGCAACAATAATATAGGTAATGTTAGTGGTAACTGGTAGTAATACTAGTAGCCAATGTTATGGTAGAAATTATTTTTGGAGTAGGATTAGAAATAGTAGTAGTTGTAGTAGCAGCAGTAGTAGTTGTAGTTGCAATAGTAGGGGTAGTAGTAATAGTAGTAGTTGTCGTAATAATACTAGTTGTAGTAATAGCAGTAGTGGTAGTAGTAGTAGTTGAAGTAGAAGTAGAAGTAGTCGCTGCAGTGGTAGTAGTACTCGTAGCAATTGTAGTCAGAGTAGTAGTTGTTCAAGTAATGGTATAGGAAGTTTTAGTAGTAGTGTAGTTGGTGTAGTAATAGTAGTAGTAATAGCAGTAGAGGTAGTAGTAGTAGTAGTAGTTGCAGTAGTTGTGGTAGTAGTCATTATACTAGTAGTAGCAAGAATGTAGTAGTAGCAGTCGTAGTGTAGTACAAGTAGTTATTGTAGAAGCAAAAGTAGAAGTAGTACTAGAAGTTGTAGTTGTAGTAGTAGCAACTGTAGCAGCAGTTGCAGTTATTGTTGTATTAGTACCAGTAGTAGTAGTAGTAGTAGTAGGAGAAGCCGAAGTAAGATTAGTAGTAGTAGCAGGAGTTGTAGTTGTAGTAGTAGTAGTACTAGTAGTAGTATTAGTATGAGTAGTTGTTGTAGCAGTAGGAGTACAAGTAGTTGTAGCATAGTGGTAGCAGACGTAGTAGTCATAGTAGTAGTAGTAATACTACTAGTAGTAGTAGTAGTACTAGTAGTAGTAGCAGTAGTAATAGTAGTAGTAGTAGTAGTAGTAGTAGTAGTAGTAGTAGTAGTAGTAGTAGTAGTAGTAATAGTTGGTGTATTTGTAGTAGTATCAATAGTAGTGGCAGTAATAATCATAGTAATAGTAGTAGTTGTTGCAGTTGTAGCAGTGCTTCTTGTAGTAGTAGTTGTAGTAGTGTAGTAGTAGTAGCTATAATTGTAGGTATTAGAGGTAGTAGCAGTAGCAAGAGCAGCAGTAGTAGTAGTTGTTATTATGGTAGTTGTAGTAGTAGCAATAGCTGGAGTAGTAGTAGTACTGGTAGTAGTTGCATTAGTTGTCGAAGTAGTGGTAGTGGTAATAATTGTTGTTATTGTTGTTGTAGTAGTAATATTAGTAGTTGTTGTAGTTGCAGCAGTAGTAGTAGTAGTAATAATAGTTGCAGCAGTAATAGCTGCAGCAGTCGTAGTAGTAGTAGTAGTAATTATAGTAGTAGTACTATTAGTTGTAGTAGTACTTGTATTGATAGTTGTAGTTATGGTAGGAGGAGGAGTCATAATATTAGTGGAGGAAGTAGTTGTAGATGTTGGAGTAGTAGTAGTTAGAAGTTGTCATAGTAGTATTAGTAGCAGTTGAACTTGCAACAACAATAGTAGTACTAGTATAGTATTAGTGAGAGTCCTTGTACTAGCAGTAGGAGTACTTGTAGTAGTAGTAGTAGTCGTAGTAGAAGTAGTAGTAGTACTAGTAGTAGAAGTAGTAGTAGTTGTTATAGCAGGAGTAGTAGAAATAATGGCCCTAGTTGTTGTAGTAGTAGTTGTTGTAGTAGTAGCTGTGGTATTAATAGTAGTAATCATAGTAGTTGTTGGAGTAGTAGCAGTGCTTATAGTAGTGGTAGTAGTTGTAGTAGTAGTAGTGTAGCAGTAGTTGTATTAGTAGTAGTACAAGTAGTAGCAGTAGCAGGAATAGAAGTAGGAGTTGCAGTATTAGTAGCAGGAGTGGTAGTGGTAGTGGCAGTAAGAGGAGTAGTAGTACTTGTAGTTGTTGTTGTAGTAGTCGGAGCAGTAGTAGTAGTAGTAGGAACATTAATATAAGTTGTAGTAGGGGTAGTAATACTAGTAGCCGAATTAATGATAGATATTGTTTTATTAGTAGGTGTATAAATAATAGCAATACTTGCAGTAGTAGTAGTAGTAGTAGTAGTAGGAGTAGTAGTTGTTGTAGTAGTTGTCGTAGTAATTGTAGTAGTAATAATAGCAATAGTAGTAGTAGTACTATAGGAATAATAGCAGTAGTAGTAGTACTATGAGGAATAGCAGTAGTCATAGTTGTAGTAGAGGTAGTAGTAGCAGTAGTAGTAGTAGTAATAGTTGTAATAGTTGTAGGAGTAGTAGTAGTTGAAGTAATAGTAGTAGTAGTTTTCGTAGTAGCATAATTATAGTAGAAGTAGTAGTAGTAGCAGTAGTAGAGGTATTAGTAGTAGTAGTAGTTGCAGTAGTTATAGTAGTAGTCATTATACTAGTAGTAGCATGTGTAGTAGTAGTAGCAGTAGTAGTGTTGTAGAAGAAGTAGTTGTTGAAGTAGAAGTAGAAGTAGTACTCGAAGTTGTAGTGGTATCAGTAGTAGCACTTGTTGTTGTTGTTGTAGTAGTAGTAACAATTGTAGTACTAGTAGCTGTGGTAGTAGCCGAAGTGGTGGTAGTAGTAGTAGCAGCAGGAGTGGTAGTAGTAGTTATTGTTGTTGTAGTAACGGTAGTAGTAGTAGCAACAGTAGTAATAGTAGTAGTAGTTGTAGTAGGAGTAGTTGTACGAGTCGCTGTAGCAGTAGTAGTAATAATAGTAGTAGTAGCAGTAGAAGTAGTTTTTGAAGAAGTATTAGTAGTAGCAGCAGTAGTAGTAGTAGTAGTAGTCATATTATTAGCTGTAGTGTCAGTTTCAGTAGTATTAGTATAGCAGCAGCGGTAATAGTCGTCCTAGTAGTAGTAGTAGCAGGAGTAGTAGTAGTAGTAGTAGTAGTAGTAGTAGTAGTAGTAGTAGTAGTAGTAGTAGTAGTAGTAGTAGTAGCAGTAGTAGTAGTAGTAGTAGTAGTTGTTGTTGTTGTTGTAGTAGTAGTAGTAGTATAAGTAGTAATAGTTGGGGTATTAGCTGTAGTACTAGTAGTTGTATTAGTTGTAGCTGTAGTAGTAGTAGCAGAAGTAGTAGAAGTAGTATATGTAGTAGTACTACTTGAAGCAGTAGTTGTAGTGGTATCTATAATGCTTGTAGGAATTGTAGAATTAGTTGAAGAAGTTGTAAGAGTAGCAGTTGTAGCCGCAACAGCAGTAATAGTAGTAATAGTAGTAGTAGTGGCAGCAGCAGCTGTAGTAGTAGTAGTTGTTGTTGTTGTGGTGGTGGTGGTGGTAGTAGTAGTAGTAGTAATAGTATCAGTAGTAGCAGTTGCGGTAGTGGTACTAGCAGTATCAACAATAGTAGTACTAGTAGAAATAATAGTAGTAGTAGTAGTGGTAGTAGTATCCGTAGTATTAATAATTGTAGTAGTAGTAGCATTTGTAGTTGTAGTCGTAGTAGTGGTCGCAGTAGTAGTAGCAGATGTAGTAGTAGCAGTGGTAGTAGTTGTAGCTATTATAGTATTAGTTATAGTAGTAGTAACAATAGTAGTAGTAGTCGGAGGAGAAGCTGTGGCAGTAATAGTTGTAGTAGTTGTTGCAGGAATAGCAACAATAGTAGTAGCTGCAGCAGTAATAGTAAAAGTCGCAGCAGCAGAAGTAGTTGTAGAACTAGCAGTAGTGGTACTGGTAGCAGTAGTAGTAATAGTAGCAATAGTGGTAGTAGTTATAGTAGAAGTAGTAGTTGTAATAGCAGAAGCAGGAGTAGCAAAAGTTGTAGAAGAAGTTGTAATGGTATCATTGGTAGTAGCTGCAGTAGTTGTATTTGTAGTAGTTCTAGCAGCAGTGGAAGTAGTGGCATTAGTGTCGATAGAAGTATTACTAGAAGTAGTTGTACGAGCAGCAGCAGTAGAAGTAGCACCATTAGTGGCAGTAGTAGTATTACTAGAAGTAGTAGTAGAAGTAGTAGTAGTAGTTGTTGTTGTTGTTGGAGCAATAGTAGTAGTAGGAGTAGCAGTAGTATTAGTAGTGGTGTTAGCAGCAGTAGTTGTAGTGGAAGTAGCAGTAGTGGTAGTAGCAACAGTAGTAGTAGTAGCAGTAGTAATAGCAGCAGTAGGAGTAGTAGTAGTTGTGGCAGTAGCAATAGTAGTAGTTGTAGCAGTAGTAGTAGCAGCAGCAGTAGTAGTAGTAATAGTAGTAGTTGTAGTAGTAGCTATAGCAATTGTAGTAGTAGTAGTAGCAGTAGTAGTAGCGACAACAATAATATAAGTATTGGTGTGGCAGTTGTCGTAGTGGTAGCAGTCGCAGTAGTAGTAGTAGGAGTAATTGTAGTAGTAATGATAGTAGTTGTAGTTATTATTGTACTACTCATAGCAGTTGCAGCAACAGCAGTAGTAGTAGTGGTAGTAGTGGTAGTTGTAGTAGTAATAGTATTAGTAGCTACAGTAGTAGTAGTTGTTGTAGCAGTAGCAGTGGTAGTATTACCAGAAGTAGTAGTAGTAGCAGCAATAATAGTTTAAGTATTAGTAGAAGAAGCCATACTAGCAGAAGTAAAAAAAGTAGTAGTTGTAGCAGTAGTCGTAGTAATAGTAGTCGCAACAATAGTAATAGCCATAGTAATACCAGTAGTAGTAGTTGTAGTCACAGAAGTTCTAGTAGTAGGAGATTAGTAGTAGTAGTAGTACTAGTAGTAGTTCTAGTAGTAGTAGTATTAGTAGTAGTTCTAGTAGTAGTAGTAGTAGTAGTAGTTCTAGAAGTAGTAGTAGTAGTTCTAGTAGTAGTAGTAGTAATTGTTGTTGTTGTAGTAGTAGTCGAAGTAGTAGTTATTGTTGTTGTTGTAGTAGCTGTTGTTGTTGTAGTGGTAGTAGTAGTAGTAATAGCAGCAGCGGTAGTGGTAATAGTATAGTACTAGTAATATTAGTAGTTGTTGTTGTAGTAGTAGTAGTAGTATAAGAAGTAGTAGTAGTCCGAGAAGTAATAGTTATAGCAAAAGCAGAAATTATGGCAGTTGTAGTAGTAGTGGTAGTAGTATTAGTAGCAGCAGCAGCAACAGTCGTAGTAGCAGTGGCAGCAGTAGCTGGGGTAGTAGTAGGAGAAGTAGTAGTAGAAGCAGTAGTAGTTGTTGAAGTAGAAGTAGTAATAGTTGTAGTTGTAGTAGAAGTAGCAATTTAGCACAAGTTGTAGTAGTTGTTGTGGTAGTAGTTGTTGTAGTAATGGTAGTAGCAATAGTAGTGGTAGAAGTAGTAGCAGTAGTAGTAGTTGTAGTATTTGTAGTAGTCGCAGCATCCGTAGTAGTAGGGGAAGTAGTAGCAGAAGTCATAGTGGTAGCAGTAGTAGTAGAAGTTGTAGTAAGAACATTAATAGTAGACACTATAGTAGTAGTAGCAGTAGCAGTAGCAGAAGTAGTAGTAGTAGTTGGAGTAGTAGCAGAAGTAGTAGCAGTAGTTTTAGTCGTAGGAGTAATAATAGCAGCAGCAGAAGTAGAAGTGGTAGCTGAAGCAGTAGTAGTTGGAGTATCAATACTAGCAGTTGTAGTTGTAGCAACAGTAGTAGTTGTTGTAGTATTAGTGGTAGTGTTAGTAGTATTGGTAGTTGTTGCAGTAGTAATAGTAATTATAGTAGTAGTTATGGTAGTAGTAGTAGTAGTAGTTTTAGTAGTAGTAGTACTAGTAGTAGTAGTAGTAGTAGTAGTAGTAGTAGTGGTTGTTGTAGTAGTAGTAGTAGTAGCAATAGTAGTTGTAGTATTGGTAGTTTTTGTTATAGTAGGAGGAGGAGTCGCATAGTAGTGGTAGTAGTAGTTGTAGTAGTAGTAGTAGTAGTAGTAGTATTATTAGTAGTAGCAGTAGATGAAGTAGCAGTAGTAGCCGTACTAGTCGTAGTATTAGTAAGAGTAGTTGCAGTAGCGGTAGGAGTACAAGTAGTAGTACTAGTAGTGGTAGTAGACGTAGTAGTCATGGTAGTAATAGAAAGAGAAGCAGTACTAGCAATAGTAGTAGTAAAAATAGTTGTTGAATTTGTTGTTGTAGTAGTAGTAGTAGTAGTGGTAGTATTAATAGTTCTAATAGTAGTAGTGGTTGGATTAGTAGCAACGCTTGTAGTAGTTGTTGTTGTAGTAGTATAGTAGTCGGTGTATTAGTAGTAATAGAGGTACTAGCTGTAGCAGCAGTAGCAGTAATAGTTTTAGTAGTTGTAGCAGGAGGAGTAGTAGTAGTAGTAGTAGCAGTAGCAGGAGTAGTAAATGTGCTGGTAGTAGTTGTAGTAGTAGTAGAAGTAGCAGTTGTTGCAATAGTAGTAGTAGTTATTGTATAGTAATTGTAGTAGTTGTTGTAGTTGTAGTAGTAGTAGTGGTAGTCATAGTAGTAGCAGCAGGAGGAGGAGGGGGAGGAGTAGTAGAAGTAGTATTAGTAGTAGTAGAAATTGTATTGGTAGTTGTAGTTATTGTTGGAGGAGGGGTCACAATATTAGTGGAAGAAGTAGTTGTAGAAGTAGGAGTAGTTGTAGTAGTAGAAGTAGTATTAGTAGTAGTAGTAGTGAACGAAGTAGCAGCAGCAACAGTAGTAGTATTAGTAAGAATAGTTATAGTAGCAGTAGGATTACTTGTAGTAGTAGCAATAGTCAGAATAGAAGTAGTTGTTGTTGTTGTAGTCGTAGTAGTATAAACTGTTGGAGTAGTTGTAGTAGCAGTAGTAATGGTAGTAGTAGTATTAATAGTAGTAATGGTAGTAGCTATTGGAGTAGTAGAAGCACTTGTAGTATTTGTTGTAATAGTAGTGTAGTGGTAGTTCCTATATTAGTAGTAGTTGTAGTAGGAGGAGGTGGAGTAGTAGTAGTTGTCGTAGCAATAATATAAGTAATAGTAGTGGTAGTAATACTAGTAGCCGAAGTTATGGTAGAAATTATTTTAGGAGTAGGATTAGAAATAGTAGCAGTAGTTGTAGTAGAAGCAGCAGTACTAGTTGTAGTAGCAGCTGTAGAGGTAGTAGTAATAGTAGTAGTTGTGGTCGTAATATTAGTAGTAGTAATAGCAGTAGTGATAGTAGTAGTAGAAGTAGTGGCAGTAATAGTAGTTGAAGTAGAAGTAGTAGCAGTAGTGGTAGTAGTAGTAGTAGTAATAGTAGTCAGAGTAGTAGTAGTCAAAGTAAAAGTATAAGTAGTTTTAGTAGTAGTGTAGTTGTTGTAGCAATAGTAGTAGTAACAGCAGTAGTGGTAGTAGTAGTAGTAGTTGCAGTAGTTGTTGTAGTAGTCAGTATGCTAGTAGTAGCAAGAGTGTACTAGTAGCAGTAGTAGTGTAGTACTAGTAGTTATTGCAGAAGCAGAAGTATAAGTAGTACTAGAAGTTGTAATCGTAGTAGTTCTAGCAAATGTTGTTGTAGTTATAGTAGTAGCAGTAGTAGTTGTAGTCATATTAGTAGCAGTAGTAGTAGTAGTAGCAATAGGAGCAGCCGAAGTAAGAATAGTAGTAGCGGCCGGAGTTGTAATGGTAGCGGTAGTAGTAGCAGTCGAAGAAGTAGCAGCAGTAGTAGTACTAGTAGTAGTTTTAGTAAGAATAGTTGTTGCAGTAGTAGGAGTACAAGTAGTTGTAGCATAGTGGTAGCAGACATAGTAGTCATAGTAGTAGTAGTAATAGTAGTAGTAGTAGGAGTAGTAGGAGTTGTGGTAATAGTTGGTGTATTTGTAGCGGTAGTAGTAGTAGTGGTAGTAATGAACATAGAAATAGTAGTAGTTGTTGGAGTTGTAACAGTGCTTCTAGTAGTAGGTGTAGTAGTGTAGTAGTTGTAGCTGTACTTGTAGTATTAGAGGTAGTAGGAGTAGCAGCAGTAGCCGTAGCAGTAGTAGTTGTAGTAGTAGTAGTAGCAACAATAGCTGGAGTAGTAGTAGTGTTGGTAGTAGTTGTAGTAGTTGGCGAAGTAGCGGTTGTAGTAACAATAGTTGTCATTGTTATTGTAATAGTTATGTTAGTAGTAGTTGTAGTTGCTGCAGTAGTAGTAGTAGTAATAGTAGTTATAGTAGTTTAGCTACAGCAGTAGTAGTAGTAACAGTAGTAGTAATTGTAGTAGTAGTAGTACTTGTATTGATAGTTGTAGTTATCGTAGGAGGAGGAGTAACAGTACTAGCTGAAGAAGTAGTTGTAGATGTTTGAGTAGTAGTTGCAGTAGGAGCAATAATATAAGTAGTTGTAAGGGCAGTAATACTAGAAGCCAAAGTAATGGTAGAAATTGTTTTATTAGTAGTAGTAGAAATAGTAGTAGTAGTTGCAGCAGCAGCAGCAGCAGTAGTAGTAGTAGGGGAAATAGTTATCATAGTAGCTGTCGTAGTAATAGTAGTAATAATAATACCAGTAGTAGTAGTACTATATGGAGTAGTAGTAGTTGTTGTTGTAGTAGAGGTAGCAGTAGCAGCAACAGTAGTAGTAATAGTTGTAGGAGTAGTAGTAGTTGAAGTAATAGTAGAAGTAGTTTTCAAAGTTGTGTAGTTGTAGCAGCAGTAGTAGTAGTAGCAGTAGTAGAGGTATTAGTAGTAGTTGCAGTAGTTGTAGTAGTAGTCATTATACTAGTAGTAGCATGAGTAGTAGTAGTAGCAGTAGTAGTGTAGTAGAAGAAGTAGTTGTTGGAGTACAAGTAGATGTAGTACTAGAAGTTGTTGTGGTAGCAATAGTAGCACTTGTTGTCATTGTTGTTGTTGTAGTAGCAGTTGTAGTACTAGTAGCAGTAGCAGCAGCCGAAGTGGTTGTATTAGTAGCTACAGCAGGAGTACTAGTAGTTTTTGTTGTTGTAGTAATGGTAGTAGTAGTAGCAACAGTAGTAATAGTAGTGGTAGTTGTAGTAGGAGGGTAGTACGGGTAACTGTAGTAGTAGTAGAAGTAGTAATAGTAGTAGTAGCAGTAGAAGTAGTTTTTGAAGAAGTATTAGTAGTAGAAGTGGTAGTAGTCGTAGTAGTAGTAGTAGTCTAGTATTAGATGTTGTATTAGTTTCAGTAGTAGTAGTAGTTACAGTCATTGTAGTAGTAGTTGCAGTGGTAATAGTAGTACTAGTAGTAATAGTAGCAGGAGTAGTAATAGTAGTAATAGTAGTAGTAGTAGTAATAATAGTAGTAGTAGTAGTATAAGTAGTAGTACTAGTAGTGGTATTAGTTGTAGTTGTAGTAGTAGCAGTAGAAGTAGTAGAATTAGTACTTGTAGTAGTACTAGTTGAAGCAATAGTTGTAGTAGTAGCTATAATACTTGTAGCAATTGTAGTATTAGTTGAAGAAGTTGTAAGAGTAGTAGTTGTAGCAGCAGTAGCAGCAATAGTAGTAGTAGTAGTAGTAGTAGCAGCAGCAGCAGCAGCAGTAGCAGTAGTAGTCATGGCGGTAGCAGTAGTAGTAGTACTAGTAGTTGAAGTAGAAGTAGTAGTAGTAGTAGTAGTAGTAGTAGTAGCTGTTGCAATAGTGGTACTAGTAGTAGCAACAACAGCAGTACTAGTAGAAATAATAGTAGTAGTAGCAATAGTGGTAGTAGTATTCGCAGTAGTAATAATTGTAGTAGTAGTAGCTTTTGTAGTTGTAGTCATAGTAGTGCTTGCAGTACTAGTAGCAGATGTAGTAGTAGTAGTAGTAGTAGCAGTGGTAGTAGTTGGAGCTATTGTAGTATTAGTTATAGTAGTAGTAGCAACAGTAGTAGTAGTCGGAGGAGAAGTTGTGGTAGTACTGGTTGTTGTAGCTGCCGCGACAACAGCAACAGCTGCAGTAGCTGCAGCAGCAATAGTAAAAGCAGCAGCAACAGAAGTAGTAGTAATAATAGCAGTAATGGTACCAGTAGGAGTAGTAGTAATAGTAGCAATAGTGGCAGTAGTTATAGCAGATGTAGCAGTTGTAGTAGCAGAAGCAGGAGTACAAAAAGTAGTAGAAGAAGTTGTAGTAGTATCATTCGTAGTAGCAGCAGCAGTTGTATTGGTAGTAGTTGCAGCAGCAGCAGAAGTAGTAGCATTAGTGTCGGTAGATGTATTACTAGAAGTAGTAGTAGGAGACGCAGTAGTAGTAGTAGTTGTTGTTATTTTTGGTGCAATAGTAGCAGTAGGAGTAGCAGTACTATTAGTAGTGGTGTTAGCAGCAGTAGTAGTAGTAGTGGTAGTAGCTGTAGTGGTAGTAGTAATAGTAGTAGCAGCAGCAGTAGTAATAGCTGTAGTAGGAGTAGTAGTAGTAGTGGCAGCAACAATAGCAGTAGTTGTAGCAGCAGCAGTAGTAGTAGCAGTAGTTGTGGCTGGAGAAGTAGTAGTCGTTGTTGTAGTAGTAGTAGCAGCAGTAGCAGCAGTAGTAGTAATAGTAGTAGTTGTAGTAGTAGCAGTAGCAATTGTACTAGTAGTAGTAGCAGCAACAACAACAATAGAAGTATTAATGTAGCAATTGTCATAGTGGTAGCGGTCGCGGTAGTAGTAGTAGTAGTAATTATAGTAGTAGTGATAGTAGTTGTTGTTATTGTTGTACAAGTAGTTGCAGGTGCAGTAATAGTAGTAGTCATAGTAGTAGTGGTAGCTGTAGTAGTAGCAGTAGTATTAGTAGCTACAGTAGTAGTTGTTGTTGTAGTAGTAGCAGTGGTAGTAGTAGCAGAAGTAGTAGTAGTAGTTGTAGCAGTAGTAGTAGTAGCAATAGTCACAATAATAGTAATAGCCATAGTAGTACCAGTAGTAGTAGTTGTAGTTACAGAAGTTGTAGTAGTAGGAGATGTAGTAGATGTAGTAGTAGTAGTAGTAGTAGTAGTAGTAGTAGTAGTGCTGGCGGTGTAGTAGTAGTTCTAGTAGTAGTAGTAGTAGTAGTAGTAGTAGTGTGCTAGTAGTTCTAGTAGTAGTAGTAGTAGTGGTAGTAGTAGTTATTGGTGTTGTTGTTATAGTAGTAGTTGTTGTTATAGTGGTAGTAGTAATAGTAGTAAAAGTAGTAGTATTAGTAGTAGTAGTAGTAGTAGGAGTAGTAGTAATAGTAGTAATAGTAGTAGTAGTTGTAGTACTAGTAATATTAGTAGCTGTTGAAGTAGTAGTAGTAATAGCAGTAGAAGTAGCAAAAGTAGTAGTAGTCTGAGAAGTAGTAGTTATAGCAGAAGCAGAAGTTATGGCAGCTGTAGTAGTATTAGTTGTAGTAGTAGTAGCAGTAGTATCAGTAGCAGTCGCAGCAGCAGTAGTAGTAGCAGTAGCGGTAGTAGCTATGGTAGTAGTAGGAGAAGTAGTAGAAGAAGCAATAGTAGTAGTTGAAGTAGAAGTAGCAGTAGTTGTAGTTGTAGTAGAAGTAGCAATTGTAGCACAAGTTGCAGTAGTTGTTGTCGTAGTAATAATCGCTGTAATAGTAGTAGCAGCAGTAGTGGTAGAAGTAGTTGTGGAAGTTGTAGTTATAGAATTTGTAGCAGTCATAGCATCCGGTGTAGTAGGGGAAGTAGTAGCAGAATCATAGTCGTAGCTGTAGAGTAAGAGCATTAATTGTAGACCTTGTAGTTGTAGTTGGAGTAGCAGTAGCAGAAGTAGTAGTAGTAGTTGGAGTAGTAGCAGAAGTAGTAGTAGTCGTTTTAGTCGTAGCAGTAATAATAGCAGCAACAGAAGTAGAAGTCGTAGCAATAGCAGTATTAGTTGGAGTATCAATAGTAGAAGTTGTAGTTGTAGCGACAGCTGTAGTAGTTGCAGTATTAGTGATAATATTAGTAGTATTGGTAGTTGTCGTAGTAGTAGTAGTAATTGTAGTTGTAGTTATAGTAGTAGTAGTAGTAGCTTTAATAGTAGTAATAGTAGTTGTTGTTGTTGTTGTTGTTGTAGTAGTAGTAGTAGAAGTAGTAGTTGTAGTATTGGTAGTTTTTGTTATAGTAGGAGGAGGAGTCGCATAGTAGTGGTGGTGGTGGTAGTAGTAGTAGTAGCAGTAGTAGTAGTAGCAGTAGTAGTAGTAGCAGTCGATGAAGTAGCAGTAGTAGCAGTACTAGTGGTAGTATTAGTAAGAGTAGTTGCAGTAGCGGTAGGAGTACTAGAAGTAGTACCAGTAGTGGTAGTAGATGTAGTAGTCATAGTAGTAATAGTAAGAGAAGTAGTACTAGCAGTAGTAGTAGTTGTAGAAATAGTCAGTGAATTTGTAGTAGTAGTAGTAGTGGTAGTAGTGGTAGTATTAATAGTTGTAATAGTAGTAGTAGTTGGATTAGTAGTAGCACTTGTAGTAGTTGTTGTAGTAGTAGTATAGTAGTAATAGTTGTATTAGTAGTAATTGAGGTAGTAGCAATAGCAGCAGTAGCAGTAATGGTTTATGTAGTTGTAGCAGGAGGAGTAGTAATAGTAGTAGTAGCAGTAGCAGGAGTAGTATTTGTACTGGTAGAAGTTGTAGTAGTTGTAGAAGTAGTAGTTGTTGCAGTAGTAGTAGTAGTAGTTATTGTAGTAGTAATAGTAGTAATTGTTGTAGTTGTTGTTGTAGTAGTAGTAGTTATATTAGTACCAGTAGTAGTAGTAGCAGCAGCAGCAGGAGTTGTTGTAATAGTAGTGGTAGAAGTAGTAGTAGTAATAGTAATTGTACTAGTAGGATTAGCAGCAGTAGAAATTGTATTGGTAGTTGTAGTTATTGTAGGAGGAGGAGTCACAATATTAGTGGAAGAAGTAGTTGTAGTAGTAGTAGTACTAAAGGTAGCAGCAGTAGCAGCAGCAGTAGTATTATTAAAAGTAGTTGTAGTAGTAGCTGGAGTACTTGTAGTAGTAGAAATAGTCATAGTAGAAGTAGTAGCAGTTGCAGTAGTAGCCGAAGTACTAGTAGTAGTCATAATTGTAGTAGTGGAAACAGTTGGAGTAGTTGTAGTAGTAGTAGTAGTAGTATTAATAGCAGTAATGGTAATAGCTATTGGAGTAGTAGCAGCACTTGTCGTAGTACTTGTAGTAGAAATGTAGTGGTAGTGGCTATATTAGTAGTAGCAGTAGTAGTAGGAGTAGGAGTAGTAGTTGTAGTTATACTTATTGTAGTAGTGGTAGAAGTAGTAGTAGTAGTAGTAGTAGCAATAATATAAGTAATACTAGTGGTAGTCCGAAGTTATGGTAGAAATTATTTCAGGAGTACGATTAGAAATAGTAGCAGCAGTTGTAGTAGCAGCAGTAGTAGTGGTAGTAGTAGCAGCAGTAGTAGAGGTAGTAGTAATAGTAGTAGTCATCATAGTAATATTAGTAGTAGTAATATCAGTAGTGATAGTAGTAGTAGAAGTAGTAGCAGTAGTAGTAGTTGAAGTAGAAGTAGTAGCAGCAGTAGTAGTAGTACTAGTAGTAATAGTAGTCGGACTGGTATAAGTGGAAGTAATATTAAAGTAGTTTTAGTAGTAGTGTAGTTGTTGTCGCAATAGCAATAGAAATAGTAGTAGTGGTAGTAGTAGTTGTTGTCTTAGTGGTTGTAGTAGTAGTCAGTATATTGGTAATAGCAGGAGTGTAGTAATTGCAGTAGTAGTGCAGTACTAGTAGTTATTGTAGAAGCATAAGTATAAGTAGTACTAGAAGTTGTAGTCGTAGTAGTAGTAGCAGTTGTTGTAGTAGTAGTAGTAATAGTAGCAGTAGTTGTAGTTGTATTAGTAGCAGCAGTAGTAGTAGCAACAGAAGTAGCCGAAGTAAGAGTAGTAGTAGCAGCGGGAGTTGTTGTTGTTGTTGTAGTAGTAGTAGTAGCAGCAACAGTAGTAGTAGTAGTATTAGTAAGAGTAGTTGTTGTAGCAGTAGGAGTACAAGTAGTTGTCGCATAATGGTAACAAACGTAGTAGTCATAGTAGTAGTAGTAATAGTAGTACTAATGGCAGTAGTAGTAGTGGTAATAGTTGGTGTATTTGTTGTAGTAGTAGTAGTGGTTGTAATAATCATAGTAAGAGTAGTAGTTGTTGGAGTTGTAGCAGTGCTTCTAGTAATAGCAGTTGTAGTAGTGTAGTAGTTGCTATAATTGCGTTATTAAATGTAGTAGCAATAGCAGCAGTAGCAGTAGTAGTTGTTGTAGTAGTAGTAGTGGTAGTAGCAATAGCTGGAGTAGTAGTAGTACTGGTAGTACTTGTTGTAGTAGTCGAAGTAGCGGTTGTAGTAATAATAGTTGGTATTGTTGTTGTAGTGGTAATATTAGTAGTTGTTGTAGTTGCGACAGTAGTAGTAGTAGTAATAGTAGTTGTAGTAGTAATAGCTGCGACAAAAGTAGTAATAGTAGTAGTACTAGTAATTGTAGTAGTAGTAGTACTCTTAGATGTAGTAGTACTTGTATTGATAGTTGTAGTTATGGTAGGAGGAGGAGTCACAGTATTAGTGGAAGAAGTAGTTGTAGATGTTGGAGAAGTAGTAGTAGTAGAAGTTGTATTAGTAGTATTAGCAGTAGATGAATTAGCAGCAGCAATAGTGCTACTAGTAGTAGTATTAGTGAGTCATTGTACTAGTAGTAGGAGTACTTGTAGTAGTAGCTGTAGTCGTTGTAGAAGTAGTAGTAGTAGTGATAGTAGTAGAAGTACTAGAAGTAGTTGTAGCCGGAGTAGTAGATATAGTGGGAGTAGTTGTGGTTATAGTAGTAGTAGTAGTGGTGGTGGTATTAATAGTAGTAATCATTGTAGTTGTTGTAGTTGTTCCAGCGCTTGTAGTAGTAGTGTAGTAGTAGTAGCTGTATTAGTAGTAGTACAAGTAGTAGTAGTAGCACAAGTAGAAGCAGTGTTTGTAGTTGTAGTAGTGGTGGCAGTAGGAGAAGTAGTAATTGTTGTAGTTGTTGTAGTAGTGGTAGAAGTGGTAGTTGTTGTAGTCGCAGTAGTAGTAGTAGTAGTAGTAGGGGTAGTAATACTAGTAGCCGAAGTAATGGTAGAAATTGTTTGATGAGTTGGAGTAGAAATAATAGTAGTAGTTGCAGTAGTAGTAGTAGTAGAAGTAGTAGTAATAGGGGTAATAGTTGTTGTAGTAGTTGTCGTAGTAATAGTAGTAGTAGTAGTAGTACTATAA
>RXID01018617.1:0-36805 GCA_005019695.1 Trichopus zeylanicus subsp. travancoricus | reverse complement strand
GTAACAGCAGCAGCAGCTGTAGTAGTAGGAGTAGTAGTTGTATCAATAGGAGTAGTAGTAGCGTAGTAGTAGTAGTAGTAGTAGTAGTAGTAGTAGTAGTAGTAGTCATAATTGCAGTAGTAATATTAGCAGAAGTAGAAGTAGTAGTAGTAGTGTAGTACTAGTTGTTGTTGTTGTAGTAGTAGTAGTAGTAGTAGTAATAGGAGTAGTAGTAGTAGTAGTAGTAGTAGTAGTAGTAGTAGGAGTAGTAGTAGTAGTAGTAATAGTAGCAATAGTAGTAGTAATAGGCGTAGTAGTAGTAGCAATAGTGGTAGTTGTAGTAGTAGTGTAGTAGTAGTATAATAGTAGTAGTGTAGTAGTAGTGTAGTAGTAGTGATGTAGTAGTAGCAGTAGTAGTTGTAGTAGAGGTTGTAGCAGCAGCAGTAGTTGTTGTTGTTGTTGTTGTCGTAGTAGGAGTAGAAGCAGTATTAGTCATAATCATAGTAGTTGTAGTAGCAAGAGTAGTAGTAGCAGTGGTAGTAGTTGTAGTTGGAGCAACAGCTGCAATATTAGTAGTTGTTGTTGTAGTAGTACTAGTAGTAGTAGTAGCAGTAGTGGTTGTTGTAGTAGTAGTAGAAGTAGCAGTACTAGCAGAAGTAGTAGTAGCAGCAGTCGTAGTTGTGGCTGTAGAGGTATTAATAGTTGCAGTAGCAGTAGTACTAATAGTAATACTAGTGGTTTAAGAAGTAGTATTAGTAGGAGGAACATCAATTGTACTAACTGAATTAGTAGTAGTAGTGGCAATTGTGACAGTAGTTGTGGTAGTAGCAATAGTAGAAACAGCAACAGTAGTAGTAGTTGTAGTAATAGTAGTTGTAGTAATAATAGTAGTGCAAGTAGTAGTAGTAGCAGCAATAGTAGTAGTAGTAGTAGCAGAAGCACTAGTAGCAACAACAGTAGCTATTATAGTTGTAGTAATAGCAGTAGCAGTTGATGGAGCTGCAATAGTAGTAGTAATGGTTGTTGAAGCAGTAGTAGGAGTAGTAGTACTAAGAGTTAGTAGCTGTAGCAGTTGTAGTAGTGGTGGTTGTAGTAGTAGTTGTTGTACTAGTATTATTTGTTATAGTAGTAGCAGTTGTGGCAATAGTAGTAGGAGTAATAGTAGCAACAATAGTAGTAGTAGAAGTAAAAGTAGTAGTAGTAATAGTTTTAGTGGTAGTAGTTGCAGTAGTCGCAGTTGTAGTAGTAGTAGTGGGAGTAGTAGTAGTGGGAGTAGTGGGAGTAGTAATTGGAATACGTGTGGGAGAATTAACACTAGTTGGAGTAGTAGTACTTGTAGCAGTATTAGTAGGAGTAGTAATTGTAGTAGCCATTGTTGTAGTAGGTGTAGCAGTACAAGTAGTCGAGGTCATAGTAGCAACAATAGTAGTAGTAGAAGTAGAAGTAGTAGTTGTAATAGTTTTAGTGGTAGTAGTTGTAGTAGTCGCAGTTGTAGTAGTAGTAGTGGGAGTAGTAGTAGTAGGAGTAGTAATTGGAATACGTGTGGGAGAATTAACACTAGTTTGAGTAGTAGTACTTGTAGTAGTATTAGTAGGAGTAGTAATTGTAGTAGCCATTGTTGTAGTAGGTGTAGCAGTACAAGTAGTCGAGGTCATAGTAGTAGTATGAGGAGGAGGAGGAGTAGTAGGAGTAGTATGAGTAGTAGTAGTAGTAGTTGAAGTTGTAGAAGTAGTGGTAGTAGTAATAGTAGCAGTAGGATTATTTGTTATAGTAGTAGTGGTAGTAGTAGTCATAGTAATTGTACTAGTAGTAGAAGTAGCAGTCGTAGTAATATTTGTAGTAGTAGCAGTGGAAGTAGTAGTAGGAGTATTACTCATAGTAGCAGTAGCAGTAGTAGTAATGGTATAGTAGTGGTAGTACAAGTAGTAGTAGTAGCAGTAGAAATAGTAAAAGTCACAGTAGTGGTAATTATGGAAGTATTGGTTGGAGTAGTAGTTGTTGTAGCAGTAGGTATAATAGTAGTAATAGTAATAGCAATAACAGAAGTAGAGGTGGTAGTGGTAGTTATTGAAGTACTTGTAGTAGTACTAGTAGCAGTAGAAGTAGTAGTAGTAATAGTAGTAGTAGTAGTAGTAGTAGTAGTAGTAGTGGTAGTAGAAATAGTAGCAATAGTAGCAGCAGCAGTAGTAGTAGGAGTTATAGTAGCAGTAGTAGAAATCATAGTAATAATAGTAGTAGTAGTTGTTGTTGTTGTTGTAGTAGTAGTGCTAGCTGAAGAAGGAGTAGCTGTAGATGTAGTAGTAGTAATAGTAGTAGTATAGTAACAGTAGAAGCAGTAGTAGTAGCAGTGGTGGTAGTAGTAGCAGTAACAATAGTAGCAGTAGTTGTAGTTGTAGTAGTAGTAGTAGGAGCAGTAGAAGTAGTAGGAGCAGTAGAATGAGTAGTAGTCGTTGCAGTAATAGTAGTAGTGCCAGCAGCAGTAATAGCAGAAGATGTAGTAGTAGTAGTAGTAGGAGGAGTAGTAGTCGTAGTACTAGTAGCAACAGCTGTAGCAATAGTACTTGCAGTAGTAGTTGTTGTTGTCCTTCTTTTTGTTCTAGAGGTAGTAGTGGTAGTAGTAGAAGTAGAAGTAGTAGTAGTAGTAGTATTAGCAGTAGTAGAAGTAGTAGTAGAAACAGTAGCAATAGATGTAGTAGTAGTAGTTGTTGTTGTTGTTTTAGTAGTACTAGTGGTGGTAGTAGTGGTGGTAGTAGTGGTAGTAGTACTAGTTGCAATAGTTGTTGTGGTACTACAAGTAGAAGTAGTAGTAGTTGTTGCAGTAGTATTAGCCGTAGTAGTAAAGCACTCGTAGGAGGAGTAGGTGTAGGGGTTGGAGTAGTAGTAGGAGCTGCAGTAGTAGTAGAACTAGGAGAAGCAGTATGAGTAGCAACAGAAGTAACAGTAGTCGCATTAATAGTAGAAGTAGTACTAGTAGTTGAAGTAGTAGTAGTAGTAGTAGCTGTAGTAGTTTTAGTAATAGGAACAGTAATAGCTGTACCGACAGCAACAGTAGTAGTAGTAGTAGCATTAGTAGCAGTAGTTTTTGGAATAGTTGTAGCAATAGTAGTATAAGTAGTAGTAGCAGTTGCAGTGGTTGAAGTAGTAGGAGTAGAAGTAGTAGTAGCAATAGCAGCAGGAGTAGAAGTTGGTATAGTAGTATTAGTAGTAGTAGTAGTAGTAGTAGAAGTTGTTGTAGTAGTAGGGGTTGTTGTAGTAGTAGTAGGAGTTGTAGTTGTGGTAGTAGTTGTTGTTGTACTAGTAGTAGTAGTAGTAGTAGTATTAGTAGTAGTCGTAGTAGAAATAGTAGCAGTTGGAGTAGTACTACTAGTAGTAGTAGTAGTAGTAGTAGTAGTAGTAGTAGCAGTAGTAGTAGTAGTAGTAGTAGAAGGAGTAGTAGTAGGACTAGCAATAGGAGTAGTTGAAGTAGTAGTAGGAGTAGGTGTATTAGCAGTAGGAGTAGTAGTAGTAGGAGTAGTAGTAGTAGGAGTAATTGTAGTAGGAGTAGTAGGAGTAATGGTAGCAGCAGTTTTTTACGAGTAATTATAGTAGGAGTAGTAGTAGTAGCAAGAGGAGTAGTTGCAGTAGTAGTAGTAGTATTACATGTAGTAATTGTTGTAGTTATTGGAGTAGTAGCAGTGCTAGTAGTAGTAGTTGTAGTGGAAGTGTAAAAGTAGGAATAGAACTAGTAGCAGAACTAGTGGCAATAGTAGTAATATAAGTAGTAGTAGTGGTAGTAGAGGTAGTACTAGTTGTAGAAGTAGTGGTATTAGTAGTATTAGTAGTAGTAGTAGCAGTAGTAGCTATAGTAGTTGAAGTAGGAGTAGTAGTAGTAGCAATGGTAGAAGTTGTAGTAGTAGTAGTAGTAGTATTACTAGTACTAGTAGTAGTATTAGTAGAAGTTGTTGGAGTAGTAGTAGTGCTAGTAGTAGTTGTTGTAGTAGTAGTATAGTAGTAGTAGCAGTAGTAGTAGAAGTAAAGGTAGTAGTAGAAGTAGTAGTATTAGTTGTTGTAGTAGAAGTAGAAGTAGTTGTAGTAGTAGGAGCAGTAGTATTATTAGCAGCAGTAGTAGTAACAGTAGAAGTAGTATTTGTAGTAGACGTGGTAGAAGTAATAAAATTAGTTGTAGTTGTTGTAGAAGTAGTAGATGTGATAGCAGTAGCAGTAGTAGTAGTAGCAGGAGTAGTAGTAGTAGATGTAGTAGTAGTAGTAGCAGTAAGACGAGGAGGAGGTGGAGGAGGAGTAGGGGAGCAGTACGAGTAGTAGAAGTAGTTGCTGTAATAGTTGTAGCAGTATTAGCAGAAGTAGTAGTAGTAGTACTAGTAGAAGTTGAAGTCGTATCAGTCGTAGCAGTAAGGGTAATAGTAGTAGCAATAGTAGTTGTTGTTGTACTAGCAGTAGTAGTAGTAGTACTAGTAGTAGTAGTAGTAGTACTAGTAGTAATAGTAGCAGTAGTAGCAATTGTAGTAGCAGTCGCAGTAGTAGTCGTAGTAGTCACAGTAGTTGTCGCAGTATTCATCGTTGTGATCGTAGCAATAGTTGGAGCAGTTGATGTAATAGTAGTATTCGTAGCAACTGCAACAGTAGCAGCAACAACTGTAGTAGTTGTAGTAGTGGTAGAAGTAGTAGTTGTAATTGCAGGAGCAGCCGCAGTGGTTGTAGTTGTTGTAGTAGAAGTATTATTAGTAGTTGAACTAGTAATTGTAGTAGTAGTAGTAGTCGTAACAGAAGTAGTCATAGCAGAAGTATTAGTACTAATAGTAGCAGTAGTAGTAGTCATAGCAGAAGTAGTTGTAGTAGAAGTATTAGTGGTAATAGTAGCAGTAGTAGCAGAGGTGGTAGTAGTAGCAGTTGTAGTAGTGGTAGCAGGACTAGTAGTAGCAATAGTAGTAGCAGTAGCAGCAGTAGTAGGAGTAGTAGCAATAGCAATAATAGTTGTAGTAGTAGTAGTTGTTGTAGGGGTGGTTGTAGTAGCAATAGTTGTGGTAGTAGTAGTGGTGGTAGTAGTAGTACTAATAGTAGTATTAGTAGTAATAGTAGTAGTTGTTGGAGTAGTAGTGGTGCTAGTACTAATATAGTAATTGTGTAGTAGTAGGAGTAGCAGTAGTAGTAGTAGTAGAGGTAGAAGCAATAACAGTAGTAGTAGTAGTTGTTGTAGTACTAGCAGTAGAAGTAGAAGTCGTAGTAACCATAGTAGTAGTAGTTGCAGGAGTAGTAGTAGTCGTTGTTGTTATTGTTCTAGTCATTCTAGTAGTAGTAGTAGTAGTAGTCGTAGATTTAGTTGCATAACTAGTAGTAGTAGTAGCAATGATAGTAGTAGAGGTGGTAGTAGTAGTAGTAACTATGTTAGTTGTAATACTAGTAGCAGCAGCTATAGTTTTAGTTGGAGTAGCAGTAGTTATAGTGAAAAAAGTAATAGTAGTAGAAGTAGTAGTAAGAGTAGTAGTACTAGTAGCAGTAGTAGTAATTGTAGTAGGAGTAGTAGTGGTACTAGTAATAGTAGTAGTAGTAGTTGTTGTTGTTGTAGTAGTACGTAGTAGTGGCAGCAGCAACAGCAGTAGTAGTAGTTGTTGTTGTTGTAATAGGAGAGGTAGAGCAGTAGTAGTAGCCGTAGTAGCATTAGTTGCATAACTGTAGTAGTAATTCGTATGCAGAGGCGGTAGTAGTAGTAGTAACAGTGTTAGTAGTAATACTAGTAGCAGCAGCTGTAGTTTTAGTTGGATTAGCAGTAGTTATAGTGACAAAAGTAGTAGTAGTGGAAGTAATAGTAAGAGTAGTAGTACTAGTAGCAGTAGTAGTAATTGTAGTAGGAGTAGTAGTGGTACTAGTAATAGTAGTAGTTGTTGTTGTAGTAGTTGTAGTAGTAGTAGTAGCAGTAGCAGCAGCAGCAGCAGTAGTAGTAGTCGGAGTAGTAATAGTAGTAGTAGTTGTTGTAATAGGAGTAGCAGTAGCGGTAGTAGAAGTCATAGTAGTAGTACAAGTAGGAGTAGTAGTAATTGTTGTAGTTTTTGTGGTAGTGGTTGTAGTGGTAATAGTATCAGTAGTAGTAATAATTGTCGTAGTACTGTAGTAGTAGTCATAGTAGTTGTAGTAGTTATTGTTGTTGTAGTAGTAGTAGTAGTCATAGCAATATTAGTAGTAGTAGAAGTAGTAGTGGTAATAGCAGTAGGAGTATTACTCATAGTAGTAGTAGCAGTTATAGTAGTAGTAGCGGTAGTAGTAATTATAGTCATAGTAATAGTAGTTGTAGTAATTGTAGAAGTAGTAGCAGTAATAGCAGCAGCAGTAGTACTAATACTAGTAGCAGTAGTAGTAGAAGTGGTAGTTGTTGTTGTAGTAGTAGTAGTAGTCGTAAGAGTAGCAGTAGCAGTAGTAGCAACAGTAGAAGTCGTATTAATAATAGTAGATAGTAGTAGCAGTCGTGGTGGTAGTAGTAGTAGCAGCAGCCGTAGTAGTTGTTGTTGTAGGCATAGTATTCGTAGTGTTAGGAGTAGGAATAGTAGTAGTAGTAGTAGTAGTAGTAGTAGTTGGAGTAGTAGATGTTGTATTAGTTGTAGTTGCAGTAGTAGGAGTAGGAGTAGTTGTAGCAGTTGTAGGAGTAAGAGTAGCTGTAGCACTAGTAGGACAAGGAGTAGGAGTAGTAGTATTAGTAATAGTAACAATAATAGTGTTAGTAGTAAAAGTAGTAGTTGTAGTAGTAGTAGTAGTAGTATGAGCAGTAGGAGTAGGTATAGTAGTAGTAGGAGTAGTAGTAGTTGGAGTAGTGGCAATATTAGTAGTAGTAGGAGAAATAGTAGTTGGAGTAGTGGCAATATTAGCAGTAGTAGTAGTAGTAGTAGCAGGAGCACTAGTAGTAGTAGCAATAGTAGCTGGAGCACTAGTAGTAGTAGTAGTAGTAGTAACAATCGTGGAAATAGTAGCAATAGTAGTAGTAGTAGTAGTAGCAGTTGTAGTAGGAGTAGTAATAGTAATAGTAGTTGTAGTATTAGTAGTAGTAGCAACATGAGTAGTAGAAATTGTAGTAGTAGTAGTAGAAGTCGTGGTAGCCGTAGTTGTAGTAGTAGTAGTAGTGGCAATAGCAGCAGTAGTAGTAATAGTAGCAGTAGTTGAAGTAGTAGTAATAATAATAGTAGTAGTAGTAGTGGTGGTAGATGCAAGAGAGTTAGTAATAGTAGTAGTTATTGTTGTAATAGTAGTAGCGACGGGAGCAATAGAAGTAGCACCAGTAGCCGTTGTTATTGTAATAATAGTAGTAGCAGTAGTAATAGCAGTAGTGATAGTAGTAGAAATAGTAATAGTAATAGTAGTAGTAGCAATCACTGTAGCAGTAGTAGTAGTCGCAATAGAACTATAAGTAGCCGAACCAGTAGTAGTAGAAGTAGCAGTACTGGTAGTAGTAGCTTTAACAATAGAAGTAGTAGTAGCAGTTGTAATATTACTGGCAGTACTACCAGTAGTAGCAATCATAGAAGTAGTAGTTGTAGTTATTGTTGTAGCAGCAGTAGTTGTACTATTAGAAGTAGTAGTAGTTGTAGTTGTAGTAGTAGAAGTACCAGCAGTTGTAGTAGAAGTTGTTATTGTTACTGTTGTTGTTTAGAAGTATTAGTAGTACCCGGAGTTGTACTAACATTAGTAGCAGAAGTGGCAGTGCAAGTTGTAGTACTTGTAGTTGTAGTAGTAGTATCAATAGTAGTAGCAGCAGCAATAGTAGCAGTAGTAGTAGTAGTAGTAGTAGTAGTAGTAGTAGTGGTAGTAGTAATATTAGCAATAGTTGTAGTAGTAGTACTAGTAGAAACGGATGTAAGAGTAGTAGCAGCAGGAGCAGTAGTAGCAGTTGTAGAAGTAGTAGGAGGAGGATATGGTGTAAGAGTAGTAGCATTACGAGCAACAGTAGTAGCCGTAGTACAAGGAAAATTATTAATTGCAGTAGGACTAGTTGTATGAGAGGCAACAAAAGTAGTAGTAGTAGTCGGAAAAAGAGTGGATGTAGTTGTAGTAGTCATAGTAGTAGCAATAATAGTAGTAATAGTAGTAGTAGTTGTTGTAGTAATTGCAGTAGTAGTAGTAGTACCAGTAGCAACAGTAGTAATAGTAGTAGCAGCAGCAGTAGTAGTTTCAAGAATAGTAGTAGTAATAGTGGTAGAAGTAGTAGTAGCACTAGTAGTTGTTGTGTTAGTAGTTATAGTAGTAAAGGTAGTATAAGGAGTAGCATAAGGAGTAGGAGTTGAAGTAGTAGTAGCAGTAGTAGTAGTAGTTGTCATTGTTGTAGTAGTAGTAGTAGTAGTAGTAGTTGTAGTAGTAGTTCTTGTTGTTGTTGTTGTTGTCGTAGTAGTAGTAGTAGTAGTAATAGTAGTAGTAGCAGTAGTAGTAGTAATTGTAGTAGTAGTAGCAATAGGAGTAGTTGTAGTAATAGTAGTAGTAGTATTAGTAGTAGGAGGAGTTGCAGTAGTAGGAGTGGTAGTGGCTGTAGTTGTAGCAGGAGGAGTAGGAGTAGTAGTAGTAGCACTAGTAGTAGTTGTAGTTGTTGTAGTTGTAGTAGTAGTAGTAATTTTAGTAGTTGTTGGAGTAGTCATAGTTGTAATGTACTAGTAGTAGCAGCGGCTGCAGCAGCAACTGCAGTAGTAGTAGCAGTAGTAGAAATAGTAGCAATAGTTGTAGGAGAAGTAGCAGTAGCAGTAGTAGTAGTAGGAATCAAAGTAGTTGTAGTAGTAGTAGTAGTAATAGTATGAGTAGTAGTTGCAGTAGTAGTAGTAGTAGCAGCAGCAGTAGGAGTTGCAGCAAAATTACTACTATTAATCCTACTCCAGCTACAACTACTATTACTACTACTACTACAACTACTCCTACTGCTACTACTACTACTACCACTACTCGTACTCGTACTACTACTACTACTGTCACTTCCACAACCGCTGCTACTATTATTACTACTTCTACACCTATTCTTGTTCTTGTTACTACTACTACTACTCCTGCACCTATTACATGCACTCCTAATCCTGTTGTTGTTGATGCTGCTACTACAACTTTTGCTACTACTTCTACTGCTGCTATCGCTGCTTCTTCTACTACTGCTCCTACTACTAAAGCTAATATTACTATTTCTGCTACTGGTCTTAGTACTACTTGTCTTATTACTACTACCACTACTACTACTTCTACTAATACTACTACTACTACTGTTGCTGCTACTGTTATTGCTAATATTACAATTGTCACTGCTGCTACAACTACTACGAAAACAACAACAACTACTACTACTACTGTTGCTACATCTGTTACTACTATGACTACTACTACTGCTGCTGCGGCTACTACTACAACTACTACTCTACTGCTTCTGCTACTACTACTACTAATACTACTACAACTACAACTACTTATATGACTACAGCTGCTGCTACTCCTACTACAACTATTACTACTAGAACGACTACCATTACTGATACTACTACTACTATGACTACTACTATTCCTATTCCTACTTCTACTACTGCTGCTACTACTACTACAACTATTACTACTACTACTACTACTACTACTACTACTAGTACTAATATTACTACTACTGCTACTACTTCTACTACTTCAACTCGTGTACTACTGCTATTACTACAGCAAAAACTACAACAACTACTACTACTACTACTATAACTACAACTATCACTCCTATTGCAACTCCTACTGCAAC
The DNA here is from genome assembly GCA_005019695.1 of Trichopus zeylanicus subsp. travancoricus. Taxonomy (NCBI): domain Eukaryota; kingdom Viridiplantae; phylum Streptophyta; class Magnoliopsida; order Dioscoreales; family Dioscoreaceae; genus Trichopus; species Trichopus zeylanicus. The sequence goes on along the minus strand of RXID01018617.1, from coordinate 27,099 downwards.
TACTACAACAACTACTACTACTACAACTACTACACCTCGTAGTACTGTTACTACTACTACTGCTATAGCTACTACCACTATAACGCCTTCTGCTACTGCTACTGCTACTACTACCACTACTACTACTCCTACTACAAATATTGCTGCCACTAATACTACTCCTACTCTAGCGACTACTACTACTCCTGCTACTACTAAGATTACTACTACTATGACAAATATTACTACTACTATAGTTAAAACAAATTCTCCGACTACGACCACTAATACTGCTACTACTACTACAACTACTACTCCAACTACTACTATTACTGCAACTACTACTACAGCGACTACTACTACTACTGCTACTACTACCACTCCTACTACTACTACTGCTGTCATTGCTACTGCTACCTCTACTAATACAACTACTACTACATCAACTACTACTACTACTACTACTACAATTATAACAACTGCTACTACTACAACTGCAATAATAACTACTACTACAACAACAACTACTACTACTATTAATGTGACTTTTAATACTACTATGACTATTACAACAACTACTACTGCTACTACTGCCAGTACGGCAACTACTAGTACTACTAGTGCAATCACAAGTACAACTACTAGTACTACTACTACTACACCTACTACTACTACTACAACTAGTACTAGTACTACTACTACTCCTCCTACCGATACTACTACTGCTGCTACAACTGCTACTACTACTACTACTAATAATACTACTACGACTACTACTACTACGACTACTACTATTACTACTACTACAACTACTACAACTGTGACTACTACTACTATGCCTACTACTACTGCTACTGCTACTACTATCACACTACTACTACGGGTACTACTACTAGAATTACTACTACTCTTACCACTACTAATACAACTACTACTGCTGCTACGACTACTACTACTTCTATTTGAACTACTACTACTACTACTGTTATTACTACTACTAATACTACTACCACTCCTACGACTACTACCACAACTCCTACTGCTACAACAACTACTCCTACTACTATGACTGTTACTACTACTGCTACAATTACTACAAATTCTCCTACCACAACTGCTAATACTGCTAGTACTGCTACTCCTACTACTACTCTACTACTACTACCACTATGACTAATACAATTGTTACTACTACTACTACTACTACGACTACTACTACTACTACAACTACAACGATTACTACTACTACTACTCTACTACTTCCACTACCACTATGACTAATACAATTGTTACTACTATTACTGCTACTATGACTACTACTACTACTACAACTACTACGACTACTACTACTACTACTACTACTACTGCAACTACTTTTACAGCTACTACTACTACTACTCCCACTACTACTACTTCTACTACTAGTACTACTACTACTACTAATACTACTAATAGTACTTCTACTGCCACTACTGCTGCTACTACTACTACTAACTACTACTACTACTACTACTACTATTATTGCTACTAATAGCGAAACTACTACTACTGCTACTACTACAACAACTACTACAACTACAACCACTACTACTACTACAACTACAACTACTACTACGACTACTACTACTATGATTACTACTACCACTACCCCTGATGCTACAACTACTACCGCAACAACTAGTACTATAACTACAACTACTACTAACACTACTACTACTACTGTTAATACTACTATTACTATTAATAATACCACCACTATTGCTACAGCTACAGCTACTACTGTTGCAACTACTACTATCACTATAATTGCTACTGTTACTCGTATACTGCTGCTAATACTCTTACTACTACTACTACTGCTACTACTACTATTACTACTACTACTGCTACTACTACTACTACTACTACAACAACAACTACTACTATTACTACTTCTACAATTGCTACTGTTGCTGCAACGGCTACTGTTGTTGTTGCTACTGCTACGACTCCCATTGCTACTGCTACTATTGCTATTACTACTATTACTTTTACTACTACGACTACTTCTACTACTACTACTACTACAACGACTACAACATCTACTACTAGTATTGTTGCTATGACTACTACTATGACTACTACTACTACTATTAATACTACTACCGCAACAACTATTACTGATGCCGCTACTACTACTACTACATCTGTTGCTGCTACTACAACTATTTTTCTATGGCTGCTGCTGCTACTTCTACTACTACAACTACTACTACTACTAAGGCTACTACTATTACTACTACCAGTACTATTACCATTATTGCTACAACTACTGAGGCTACTATTACTACTACTACAAGCAGTACTACCTTTTACTACTACTACTACTACTACTACTACTACTACTACTACTACTACTACTACTACTACTACTACTGAGGCTACTACTACTACTAGTACTACTAGTACTACTACTACTTCTACTACTACTACTACTAGCACAACTAATACTGTTGCTACTCCTGCTACTACTATAAATATTGCTTCTACTACTGCTACTATTGCTCCTACAACTACTGCAACAACAAAAACTACTACTAAACTGCTACTGTTGGAGTTACTACTGCTGCTACTACTACTTCTACTATTACTACTGCAACTACTACCACTACTGCTACTACAATCGCTTCTACTACTTTTTCTGCTACTACAACTACCAATAATACAACTATTGCTGCTATTGTGCCTACTGTGATAACTACTACTACCACTACCATCACTACTACTACTACAAGTACTACTACTGCTGCTACTACTACTACTGATACTACTGCCACTTCTACCACTAATTCTACCAATACTTCTACTACTACTACTACTACTGATACTACTACTCTTGCTGCTGCTGCTTCTACTACTACTGTTACTACTACCACGACTGCTACTGCTACTACAACTACTATTGTTGCTGCTTCTTCTACTACTATTACTCCTACTACCTATCCTTCTACTACTACTACTGCTACTACTACAGCTAGTACTTCAGCTGCTGCTTCTATAACTAATACTATTTCTACTACTACTGCTACTATTACTGCTGCAACTACTACTCCTACTACTACTATTTCTACCACCACTACTACTACTCCTGCTACAGCTAATACTACTGTTGTTGCTACTGCAACTACTACTACTACTACTACTACGACAACTACTACTATTTCTACTACCACTACTATTACACCTACTACTGATACTACTACTACTATGGCTACTACTACTGCTATTGCAACTACAACTACTACAACTACTACTACTACAATTACTACTACAACTATTACGATGAGTACTACTACTACTACTTCTGCGACAATAACGACAACTTCTTCTATGACTACTACTAGTACTACTGCTACTGCTACTGCTACTATTATAAATGCTACTGTTGCTACTACTACTACTAAACTATGACTACTGCTACTATTGCAAGTACTACTACTATTAATACTACTACTACTACTGTTGCTACTACTACTACAACTACAATTATTGCTCATATTACTATACCTATTTCAACTAATACCACTACTACTACTGCTGCTGCTGTTGCTATTACTCATATTACTATTACTATTTCTACAACTACTTCTACTAATAGTACTTCTGCTACTGGTATCGCTGCTACTTGTACTTCTACTACTACTAATTCAGCTACTACTGTGATTATAACTACTACTACTACTCCATCTACTACTACTACTACTAAGACAATTACTACTACTACTACTACTACTACTGCCACTACGGCAACTACTAGCACTAGTATTGCAACTACAACTACTCCTACTACTTCAACTACTCCTACTACTTCTACTACTACTGCTATTACTAGTACTACTGATACCAATACTACTACTGCTGCTAATACTATGACTAATACTACTACTACTACCACCACTACTACTTCTACAGCTACTACTACTATGACTATTATTAATACTAATCCTACTAATACAACTACTATGATTACTACTACCACTACTATTGCTACTACTACTGCTACTATCGCTACAACTATTGTTGCTCTTACTGCTATTGCTACTAATACTTTCTACCATGATAATAACTTCTACTACTGCTACTACTTCAACTGATATTAATACAATTTCTACTACTAGTAGTACTACTGTCTCTACTACTACTACAACTTCTACAACTGCTAATACTACCACTACAACTTTGACAACTGCTGCTACTACTGCAACGGGTATTACTACTACTGTTGCTGCTACTAATACTACTGTTGCTGCTGCTCTTGCTGCCGCTACTACAACAACTACTACTACTACTACCACGACTACAGCTACAATTGCTACTACATCTACTACTGCTACCACTACTACTACTATTGTTGTTGCAACTACTACTACTATTACTGATACTGTTATTGCTACAATTTCAAAAATAATAACTACTACTGCTACTTCTACAACTCCTACTACTGCTACAATGGGTACCACTACTGCTACAACTACTGCTACCGCTACTACTACTACTTATACAACTACTACTACGGCTACTACTACTACTATTGTTGTTGTTGCTACAGCTACTACTCTTACTACCACTACCCCTACTACTACCGCTACTACAGATCCTACTACTACTACTACTACTACAACTACTACTGCTACTACTACTGCTACAACTGCTACTACTACTACTACTACTACTTCTACTACTACTACTACAATTACTGCTACTACTATTGCTGCTACTATTGCTATTTCTACCACTAATGCGGCTGCTTCTACTACTACTTCTACCACTAATGCTGCAAATACTACTTCTACTACTGCTACTACTTCTACCACTAATGTTGTTGATACTACAACTACTACTTCTAGAACTTATCCTACTACTACTACTACTGATACTACTACAACTTCTACTACCACTGCTGCTGCTTCTACTACGAATACTATTTCTACTACAACTATGACTACTTCTTCTATCGCTACTACTTGTATTGCAACTACTACTACTACTGTTATTGCTACTATTACTAATACTACGAATACTACTACTATGACTCCTCTTCCTCCTCCTACTACTGCTACTACTACTACTTCTATAACAACTTCTTCTTCTACTACTACTACTACTACTACTCCGATTGCTACAATTGTTGTTGTTGTTGCTACTACTACTACTACTACTGCTGCTGCTGCTACTACTACTACTGCTACCACTACTGCTGTTGTGGCTACCATTACTACTGCTGTGGCTACCACTACTACTATTGCTACTCCCGCTGTTGCTTCTACCACTATTATTACTTCTAATACTATTGCTGCTACTGCTGCTGCTAGTACTGCTACTAGTACTAATGTTGCTGCTACTACTAGTCCTACTGCTGCTCCTAATAATTTCACTACTCCTACTACTACAACTACTACTATTGCTACTATGCCAACTACTGCTACTACTACCATAACAACAACAACAACTATTATTACTATAGCTACTATTGCTACTTCAACTGCTACTGCTACTACTACTGCCACTGCTATTATTGCTCCTACTACTTCATCTACTACTATAGCTACAACAGCTACTACTGCTATTTCCATTACTACTACTGTTGCAACTGCTACTATTATTACCATTACTAACACTTCTACTGCAACTACTACCACCACCACTACTACAATTATTACCACTTGTACTACTGCAATTGTCGCTACTACAACTACTCCCATTACTACTATAAGTACTACTACTGCTCCTACCAGCGATACTACTACTACTACTTCTACTGTTACTTCTACTACTACTCCTCCTACTACTACTACAAGTACTGCTACTACTACAACTACTACTACAACAAGTACCACAGCTACTACAACTTCTACTACTGCTACTTATGCTAATATAACTACTATTCCCACTTCAACTTCAGCTAATACTACTACCACAATAGCCACAACTACTACTACTTCTACTACTACTACTATTGTAAATACATCTATTCTTGCAACTAATACTAATACTACTACTATTACTACTACTACTACTACAACTACTACTTCTACTACTACTACTACTCGTATTACAACTACTACTATGACCACTACAACTACTACTACTGCTACTACTACTTTGACTACTACTACCACTACAACAACAACAACTACTACTACTACTACCTCAACTACTACAACTACTACAACAACTTCTACTAGCACTACTACTACTCGTGCTACTACTACAACTACGACTACTACTAGTTCTACTTCCGCTAATATGTCTACTACTATAACTAAAACAACTACTACTGTGGCTGTTACTACTATGACTACTACTACTCCTCCTCCTCCTCCTACAACTATTACTGCTACTACCACTGTGATGACTACAACTACTACTACTGCAGCTACTACTACTACTTGCACTACTACTACTACCCCGGCGACTACTACTCCAACAATAACTGTAACAACTACTACTGTAGCAACTACAGCTACAACTACAAGTGCTACTTGTACTACTACTACTGCTATAACTTCAACTACATCTACTACTACAACTACTACTACTATGACTACTACTACTACTGCTACTCCTACTACAATAGCTACTGTAGTGACAATTATTACTAATTCTATTACTACTACAATTGCTAGTATTACTACTTTTACTACTACTTCTACTATTACTACTACAACTACTATTACTATGACTATTACTACTTTTATTACCACTAATATTACTACTACTACTACTATTGTTACTACTACAACTATGGCTACAGCTACCATTATTGCCACTACTACTACTACAACTACTGCTACTACTATACTACTATTGCATTTATTGTTGCCACTACCACTACTATTACTACTATAATTAATGTTGCTACTGCTATTACTACTACTACTACAACCACTACAGCTACTATTACACTACTACCGCTTCTACTACTACTACTACTGCAACTACAACAACTACTACTACTATTGCTACTGCCAATACTACTACTACTCATACTACTACTACTTCTCTTGCTACTACTCCTACTTCTGCTATATCTACTACAACAACTACTACTTCTACGATTACTACTACTATTATTGTGGCTACTGCTACTACTACTACTTCTCCTACAACTAATATGTTTGCTACTACTACTACTTCTACCATTAATAGTAATACTACTAATACTACTACTACTACAAATACTAATATGACTATAATATCGTCTGCTAGTACTACTACAACTACTGCTACTTTTGCCACAACTATTGCTACTAGTGTGACTACTGCTCTTGCTACAACTGCTATCACTACTGCTGTTACTATTTTTACTTCTTCTTTCTCTACTACTACTACTACTTCTACTAATGTTGTTAGTACTACTGCTACCGCAGCCACTACTATGACTACTGCTACTACTACTACAACAACTAGTAGTAGCAGCAGTAGTAGTAGTCTTGGTAGTGGTAGTAGTAGTAGTCATGGTGGTGGTGGTAGTAGTAGCAGTAGTAATAGTACTAGCATTAGTATAAGTAGTTGTAGTAGTTGTACTATAGTAGTAGTAGCAGAAGTAGTAGTAGTAATAGTAGTAATAGTAGTAATAGTTGTAGTAGTTATTGTAGTAGTAATAGTAGTAGTAGTAATAGTAGTAGTAGTAGTAGTAGTAGTAGCAGCAGCAGCAGCAGCAGAAGTAATAGTAGTAGTAGTAGTAGTAGCAGTTGTTGTTGTTGTTGTTGTTGTTGTTGTTGTTGTTGTTGTAGTAGTAGCAGTAGTAGTAATCATGGTTGTTGTTGTTGTTGTTATTGTAGTAGTAGTAGTAGTAGTAGTGGTAGTTGTATAACTAGAAAATAGGAGGGGCAGTAGCAATAGTGCAAGTAGTTGTAGTAGTTGTACCTATAGTAGTAGTAGCAGAAGTAGTAGCAGTAGTACTTGTAGTAGTGGTTGTTGAAGTAGTTGTAGTACTACCTGTAATACTAGAAGCAATAGTAGTATTAGTAGAAGAAGTTGCATGAGTAGTACTTGTAGTAGCAACAACAATAATAGTAGTGGTAATAGTAGTAGTAGTAGTAATAGTAGTAGTAGTAGTAGTAGTAGTAGTAGCAATAGTACAAGTAGTTGTAGTTGTAGTAGTTGTACCTATAGTAGTAGTAGCAGAAGTTGTAGTAATAATAGTAGTAGTAGTAGTAATAATAGTAGTAGTAGTAATAGAAGTAATAGTAGTAGTAGCAGTAGTAGTAGCAGTTGCAATAGTAGTAGTAGTAGTAGTAGTAGTAGTAGTAGGGGTTGTTGTTATTGTTGTTATTGTAGTAGTAGTAATAATAGTAGTAGTGGTAGTTGTATGAGTAGAAAATAGCAGGGGTAGTAACAATAGTAGAAGTAGTTGTAGTAGTTGTACCTATAGTAGTAGTAGCACAAGTAGTTGCAGTAGTACTTGTAGTAGTAGTTGTTGAAGCAGTTGTAGTAGTAGTAGCTGTAATACTAGTAGAAATAGTAGTATTAGTAGGAGAAGTTGTATGAGTAGTAATTGCAGCTGCAACAACAATAATAGTAGTGGTAATAGTAGTAGTAGTAGAAGTAGTAGTAGTAGCAATAGTACAAGTAGTCGTAGTTCTAGTAGTTGTACCTATAGTAGTAGGAGCAGAAGTAGTAGTAGTAATAGTAGTAGTAGTAGTCGTAGTAATAGTAGTAGTAGTAGTAGTAATAGTAGTAGAAGTAGTAGTAGTAGTTGAAGTAATAGAAGTAGCAGTAGTAGTAGCAGTTGCAGCAGTAGTAGTAGTAGTAGTAGTAGTAGTAGTGGTTGTTGTTGTTGTTGTTATTGTAGTAGTAGTAGTAATAGTAGTAGTGGTAGTTGTATAAGTAGAAAATAGCAGGGGTAGTAGCAATTGTACCTATAGTAGTAGTAGCAAAAGTAGTAGCAGTAGTATTTGTAGTAGTAGTTGTTGAAGCAGTTGTAGTAGTAGTAGCTGTAATACTAGTAGCAATAGTAGTATTAGTAGGAGAAGTTGTATGAGTAGTAATTGCGACAGCAACAACAATAATAGTAGTGGTAAGAGTAGTACTAGTAGTAGTAGTAGAGGAGGAAGTAGTAGTAGCAGTAGCAGTTGCAGTAGTAGTAGTAGCCGTAGCAACAGGATCAGTACTGGTAGAAATAGTAGTAGTAGTAGCAGTAGTTGTTGTAACTGCAGTACTAATAGTAGTAGTAGTAGTAGTCTTAGTAGTAATTGCAATAGTAGTAGCAGCAGTAGCAAAGTAGTACTTGTACTAGTTGTACTAGTAGTAGTATAAGTTGTAGTATTTGTAGTAATAGTAGTAGTAGGAGAGGAACAAGTAGTAGCAGAAGTAGTAGTAATAGCAGGAGCAGCTGCAGCAGTACTAATAGTAGAAGTAGTAATAGTAGTAGTCGTAGTTGCAGCAGTAGCAGCAGCAGTAGTAGTAGTAGCAATAGTAATAGCAGTTGTAGCAATTATAGTAGTAGTAGTAGCAAAAGCAAGAGCCGAAAAAGTAGTAAATGAAGTAGTAGTAGTATCTGGAAGAGTAGCCATAGTAGTTGTATTAGAAGTAGTTGCTGCAACAGCAGAAGTAGCAGTATTAGTGGAGAAAGTAGTATTACTAGAAGTAGTAGGAGGAGGAGCAGCAGCAGCAGCAGTAGTCTTTGTTGTTGTAACAGTAGTAGTAGTTGGTGTAGCAGTAGTAGTAGTAGTAGTGGTTGCGGTAGTAGTAGTAGTGATAGTACCAGTAGTGGTAGTAGTAGTAGTAGTAGTAATAGCTGCATGAGTAATAGTAGTAGTAGTAGTAGTAGCAGTAGGAGTAGTAGCAAAAGTAGTATTAGTATTAGTCGTAGTGGTACCAGTAGTAGTTGTTGTTGTAGTAGTTGTAGTAGTAGTTGTTATTGTTGTAGTAGTAATAGTAGCAGTAAAAGTAGTAATAGTCATCGTCATAGTAGTACTAGTAGTAGTAGTAATACTAGTAATAGTAGGAGTAGTAGTTGTAGTTGTTGTAGTTGTAGTAGTTATTGTTGTAGTAGTTGCAGAAGTAGTTGTTGTAGCAGTAATAGTAGTAGTTATAGTAGTAGTAGCAGCAGTAGCAGTAATTGTAGTAGCAGTAATGGTAGTAGCAGTAGTAGTAGTAGTGGCAGTTGTATAAGAAGTAGTAGTAGAAGCAGTAGCGGTAGTTGAAGTAGAAGTAGTAGTTGTTGTAGTTGTAGTAGAAATAGCAGTTGTAGCACAAGTTGTAGTAGTTGTGATAGTTGTAGTGCTTGTGGTAGTTGCTATAGTCGTAGTAATAGTAGTAGCGGTAATAGTTGCAGAAGTAGTTGTTGTAGTAGTTGTAGCAGTCGTAGCATCCGTAGTAATAGTAGAAGTAGTAGCAAAAGTCAAAATGGTATTAGTTGTAGTAGAAGTAGTAGTAAGAGCATCAATAGTAGCCGCTGTAGGAGTGGTAGTAGCAGTAGCATCAGCTGTTGTAGTAGTTGTTGGACTAGTAGCAATAGTAGTAGCTGTAGTTGTAGTAGTAGTAGAAGTGGTAGTAGTAGCTGTAGTAGTAGCTCGAGCTGTAGTAGTTATGGTAATAATAGTCATAATAGTAGGAGCTGTAGTAGTTATTATCGTAGAAGTAGTAGCATTGGGAGTTCTAGTATCAATAGTAGTAGTTGTTGGAGCGATATTAGTTGAAGTTGTAGTAGCAACTTTCGTAGGAGTAGCTATAGGAGCAGTTTTAGTAGTAGTAGGAGTTGTAGTAGTGGTAGTAGGAGTAGTAAAAGAAGTAGTAGGAGTAGGATTTGCAGTAGCAGTAGTTGAAGTAGTAGTTGTAGTAGCAGGAGTACTTGTAGTAGTAGTTATCACAACTATAGTGGGAATAGTAGCAGAAGTTGTAGTAGTAGGAGTAGTAGCAGCAGCAGCAGTAGTCCTAGTAGTAGCAATAGTATTAGTACTAGGAGAAATAGCAGTAGTATTAGTAGTAGCAGCAGTACCAGAAGTAGCAGTAGTAGAAATTGTAATAGTAACAGTAGTAGTAGTAGTAGCAGTAGTAGTAGTAGTAGTAGTCGTAGTAGTAGTAGTAGTAGTAGTAGTAGTAGTAGTAGTAGCAGCAGCAGTAGTAATAGTTGTTGTTGTTGTAGTAATAGTAGTAGTAGTAGCAGTAGTCATAATAGTAGGAGAGGTAGTAGTAGGAGTAGTAGCAATAGTAGCAACCGTAGTAGTAGTAATAGTAGCAATAGTAGCTACAACAGTAGTAGTAGTAATAGTAGCAGTAGTTGTTGTAGTTGTAGTCGTAGTTTTAGTAGTAGTAGAAGTTGTAGTAGTGGTAGCAATACTAGTAGAAGTAGTTATAGTAGTAGTCGTGGCAACCGTAGTGGCAATAGCAGAAGTAGTAGTAGTAGTTGTTGTAGTAGCAGTAATTACAGAAGCAACAATAGTTGTAGTTGTAGCAGTAGTAGCAGTAGTAGCAACAGCAAAACTTGTTGTAGTAGTAGTAGGCGTAGCTGTAGCGGTGGTAGTAGTTGTAGTAGAAGAAGAAGTAGTAGTAGTAGTTGCAGTAGAAATAGTAGTCATTGTTATAGTAGTAGTAGTATTAATAGTAATAGTAGAACTAGTCCTAGTGGCATTAGTGATAGACGGAGCAGTAGTGGTAGTGATAGTAGTAGTAACAGTGGTAGTAGAAGCAGTAATATTAGTAGTAATCGTAGTCATAGTTGTAGTAGAAGTAGTAGTAGTAGTAGAAGTCATAGTAGTAGTTGTAGCGGCCATAGTAGTAGTGGGAGTAGTAGCCGTAGTAGTTGTTGTAGCCGTAGTACTAGCAGAAGTAGTAATAGCAACAATAATATCCGCTATATTAGTAGTGGTGGTATTAGCAGGAGAAGAAGTCATAGGAGTAGCAATTGTAGTAGTAGTAGTAGTATTAGTAGTAGTACGAGTAGGAGTATCATTTGTAAAAAATAATAGTAGTTATAGTTGTTGCAGGAGCAATAGGAGTAGAAGAAATTGTAGCAATAGTAATTTTAGTGGAACAGTAGCCGCAGCAGCTGCAGTAGTAGTAGTTGTTCTAGTAGTAGCAGTAGTAGAAGTAGCAATTGTAGTCATAATATTAGCTATTGCAGTAGTAGTAGTAATAGTAGTTATAGTAGATAGTAGTAGTCGTAGAAGTAGGACAAGTAGTAGTAGTAGTAGCAGTTGCTACAGTGGTAGTTTCCATAGCAGCAACAGGAGTAGTAGCAGTTGTAGTACTAATCATAGTAGTAGTAGTAGTAAAAGTAGTAGTAGCAAAAATTGTAGTAGTGGCAGTTGTAGTTGGGGTTGTAGATGTAGTAGTAGCAAATGTATAAGTTATAGTAGCAATAGTAGCTATAGAGGCATGGGCAGTTTTCACTGTAATAGTTGTTGTAGCAGTAGTAGGATTAGTAGGAGCGGTAGTAGTAGCGACGATATCAGTAGTAGTTGTAGTCGCAACAGTAGAAGTAGTAGAAGTAGTTTTAGTAGTTAGGGTAGTAGTAGTAGCAATAGTAGCACCGGTAGCAGCAGTAATAATAGCAGTAGAAGCAGCAGTAACAGTCATAGTAGTTGTAGTAGTAGTTTTAGTAGTAGTAGGAGTTGTAGTAGTAGTAATAGTAGTGACAGTAGTAGAAGTAGTAGTAGTAATAGCAATAGCAGCATAAGTATTTGTAGTAGTATAAGTAGTATTAGTAGTAGTCGTGGCAGCCGTAGTAGTAGTAGTAGCAGTAGTAGTTGTTGTTGGTATTGTTATTCAAGTAGTTGTAGTAGTAATAGCATAAGCAGTAGTTGTAGTAGTAGTAGTAGAAGCAATAGTACGAACAACAATACTTGTAGTAGTAGCCGTAGCAGTAGTAGTGGCAATAGTTATAGTAGAAGTACTACTAGTAGTAGTTGTTGTAGTAGAAATAATAGTCGCAGTTGTAGTAGTAGTCATATTAGTAGTATTATTAGTAATAGTTGTATTAGTGGTAGTGGTGCTAGTGATAGCAGCAGCAGCAACAGTAGTAGAAGTATTAGTATTCGTAGTAGTAGTAGTCATAGTAGTAGTCATAGCAGCCATAGTAGTACCAGAAGTAGTAGAGCAAAGTAATAATTATACCGATAGTAGTAGCAGAAGTAGTAATAACAATAGTAGTGGCCGCTATATTAGTAGTAGTGGTATTAGTAGTAGCAGTAGTAGAAGGAGTAGGAGCAGTAGTAGTAGGAGTAGCAGTTGTAGTTGCAGTAGTAGTAGCAGTTGTAGGAGTAGCAGCAGCAGCAGTAGGATTATCATTAGTGTAAATAATAGTAGTTGTCATTGTAGGAGGAGTAATAGTAATAGTAGCAGTAAGAGTAAAAGAAATAGTTACAATAGTATTAGAAGTAGAGCAGTAGCAGAAGTTGTAGTAGTTACTATTGTAGAAGTAGTAGGAGTAGTAGTAGCAGTAGTCGTTGCACTAGTGGCAGTTAGAGTTGTTATAGTACTAGTAGTTGTAGTAGTAATATTAGGCAAAGCAGTAGTAGTAGTAGTAGGTGCAGCCTCAGCGGCAGCAGCATGAGTAGTAGCAATTATAGTAGTTGTTGTAGCAGTTGGAGTAGGAGTAGAAGTTGTACTAGCAATAGTAGCTATAGCAGCATGTTTAGTTGTAGCTATAGTAGTTGTAGTAGTTGTAGTAGTAGTAGTATCGATAATTGTTGTAGTAGATGCACAAGTAGCAGTAGAAGCAGTAGTAGTACAAGTAGTACAAGTAGTAGTAGTAGTAACAATCATAGTAGCAACCATAGTAGAAGTAGGAGAAGTAGTAGTCATAGCAGTTTCAATAGTTGTAGCAATAGTAGTAGCAGCAGTTGTTCTTGTAGTAATAGTAGCAGCAATAGCAGCAGCAGTAGTGGTGGTAGTAGTAGTAGCAGCGGCAGTAGTAGTGGTAGTAAGAGAAATAGTAGTAGCAGCAGCAATAGTAGTAGTAGTGTTAGAAGTAGCATCAGCTGTAATAGTAGTAGAATTTGTTGTAGCCGTAGTAATTGTGGTCTATTAGTAGTAGTAGTAGTAGCAGTAGTAGCAGTAGTTGTATTAGTAGCAGTAGTAGTAGTAGTAGCAGGAGTAGTTGTAGTAGTATTAGTAGTAATGGTTATAGTAGTCGTTGCAGTAGCAGTATTCTTAGTAGTAGTTGTGGTTATAGTAATTGTCATAGTTATAGCTGTAGTGGTAGCAGCAGTAGTAGTTGTAGTGGAGGTAGTATTAGTAGTAGTTGTTGTTGTTGTAGTAGTAGTAGTAGCAATAGTAGTAGTAGTAGCATAAGAAGTAATAGTCGTAGTACAAGTGCTAGTCATAGCAGTAGTAGTCGTTGTAGTAGTAGTTGTACTAGAAGTAATAGTAGTAGTCATTGTAATAGTAGTTGTACTAGAAGTAATAGTAGTAGAAGTAGCAGCAACATTAATAGTAGTAGTGGTAGCAGCAGTAGTATTAGTAGGAGTAGTAGTTGTAGGAGCAGTTGAAGTAGCAATAGTAGTAGTAGCAATGGTAGCGTTAGCATCAATACTACTAGTAGTAGTAGTATCATTAGCACTAGCAGCAATAATAGTAGTAGTAGTAGCAGCAGTAGTGATAGTTGTAGTAGTAGCCGTAGAAGCAGCTGTAGAAGCTATAGTAGCAGCAGTAGTAGTAGCATCAGTAGTCGTAGTAGTAGTAGAAGCAGCAGCAATAGTACCAGCAATAATATTAGCAAAAGTTGGAGCAGTAGTAGTAGTAGTTGTCTTAGTTGTAGCACGCAGAAGTAGTAGCAGTAGTACTACTAGTATTAGTCGTTGAAGCTGCAATTGTAGTAGTAGCTGTAATACTAGCAGCTATAGTAGTAGTAGGAGAAGCTGTTAGAGTAGTAGTTGTAGCCGCAGCTGCAGCAACAGTAGTAGTAGCAGCAGTAGTAGTAGTAGCAGTGGCAGCAACATCAGTACTAGTTGAAATAGTAGTAGTAGTTATTGTTGTTGCAGTACTAGTTGTAGAAGTAGTCGCAGTAGTAATAGAAGTAGTGGTAGTGGAATTTGTTATCATAGTCATAGTAGTAGTAGTACTAGTAGTATTAATACTAGTAGAACTAGTAGTTGTAGTAGTAGTAGAAGTAGTTTTAATTATAGTAGTTATAGCATCTGCAGATGTAGTAGTAGAAATAGTAGAGCAGTAGCTGTAGTAACAGTACTAGTAGTAGTAGTACTGGTAATAGTATTATTAGTTGTTGTAGTAGTAGAAATAATAGTTGAAGTCGGAGGATTAAGTAGTAGCATGAGTAGTAATAGTAGCTATAGCAGCAACAACAACAAAGCGACAGAAGTTGCAGTAGCAGTAATAGTAGTAGGAGTAGTAGTTGTAGTAGTAGTAGGAGCAGCAATAGTAGTAGTAGAAGTAGTAGCGGCAGTAATAGTAGTAGCAGTAGTTGCAGTAGTAGTAGTAGCAAAAGTAGTAATAGTAGCAAAAGTAGTAGTAGTAGTAGTAGCAGTAGTAGTTGTAATTTTAGCAACCGTAGGAGTAACAGAAGTAGTAGAAGAAGTCGCAGTAGTATCAGTAGTAGCAGCCGTAGCAGTTTTAGTAGTAGTAGTTGCACTAGCAGCAAAAGCTGTAGCATTAGTGCTGGTCTTGGTATTACTAGAAGTAGTAGTAGTTGTTGTAGCGCTAATAGTTGCAGTAGCAGTTGTAGTTGTTGTAGCACACATAGTATTAGTTGTTGTTGTAGTAGTAGTAGCAGTAGTAGTAGTAGCAGCAGTATTAGGGGAAGCAGAAGTAGTAGCGGAAGTACTAGTGGTAGTTGTAGTAGAAGCAGTAGCAGTAGTTGTAGTAGCAGTTGTAGCAGTAGAAGTAATAGTAGTAGTAATAGCATTATTAGTGTAGCACTAGCAATAACAGTAGCAGTAGTAGTAGTAGTTGCAGTAGTAGTAGTAGCAGAAGTAGTTATAATAGTAGTTGTAGTTGTGGTAGTAGAATCAGTAGCAGTAGTGCCTACAGCAGTGGTAGTGGTAGTAGTAGTAGTAGTAGAAGTAGTATTAGTAGTAGTAGTAGTCGTAGCAATAGCAGTAGTAGCAGCAGTAGCAGCAGTAGCACTTGTTGTTATTATTGTTATAGGGGAAGTTGTAGTAGCTGGGTGGTAGTTGTTGTTGTAGTTGTAGTAGCAGTAGTAGTATAGGTGGTAGTAGTAATAGTAGTAGTAGCAATTGTAGTGGTAGTAGTATTAGAGTAGTATTAGTCGTAGTAGTAATAGTGGCAGTAGTAGTAGTAGTAATTGTAGTAGTTGTAATAGCAGTCAATATTGTAGTAGTAGTAGCAGTAGCAGTAGTAGTAGTACCTATAGCAGTTGTAGTGGTAGTAGTAGTAGCAGTAGTATTAGTCGTGATAGTAGTAGTAGTAGGTGCAGTAGTAATAGCAGTGATAGTAGTAGCACAAGTAGTAGTAGAAGCAGTAGTAGTAGTTGAAATAGTAGTAGAAGTAGTAGGAGCAAAAGTTGCAGTACTAGTAGTAGGAGCAGTTGTATCAGTAGTCAAAGTAATAGCAGTCCCGACAGCAGCAGTAGCCGTAGTAGTACCAGTAGCAGTAGTTGTAGTAACAAAAGTAGTAGTAGTAGCAGCTGTAGTAGTAGTTGTTGTAGTAGCAGCAGTAGAAGTAGCAGAAGTAGTAATAGTAGGAGAAGTTGTAGTTGTAGTAGAAGTAGTAATAGTAGCATCTGTAGAAGTAGTAGTGGTAGTAGTAGTTGTTGTAGTACTAGCAGTAGTGGAAGTAGAAGAGTCATAGTTGTACCAAAGTTGCAGTTATAGCACAAGTTTGCAGTAGTTGTAGTAGTGTAGTACTAGCAGTAGTTGCAGTAATAGTAGTCGCAATAGTAGCAGCAGAAGTAGTAGCTGAAGTAGAGCAAAGGTTGTAGTAATTTGGAGTGAGTAGAAGCAGTTGAAGCAGTAGCTGTAGTAGTAGTAGTAGGAGTAACAAGAGTAGTAGTAGTATTAGAAGTAGTAGTAGTAGTTGGACTATTAGTAGTACCAGTTGAGGTGGTAGTAGTAGTAGTAGCAGGAGCTGAAGTAGTTGTGGTAGTTGTAGTCATAGTAGTAGTAGAAATAGTAGTTGTTGTCGTAGAAGCAGTGGGAGTGGGAGTTCTAGTAGTAGTAGTAGTAGTAGTAGTTGGAGCGGTATCAGTAGAAGTTGTAGTAGCAGTAGTCATAGTAGTAGAAGAAGCTACAGTAGCCGAAGTAGTAGGAGTAGAAGTAGTAGTAGTCATTTTAGTAGTCGAGGTAGTAGCAGTAGTTGTAGCAGCAACAGTAGTAGAAGTAGTAGCAGTAGTAGTGGTTGCTGTCATAGTAGTAGCACTAGGAGAAGTAGGAGAAGTAGTAGTAGTTGTTGTTGTAGCAGGGTAGTAGTAGTAGTAGTAGTGGTAGCAGCAGCAGTAGACGAAATAGCGATAACAGTAGAAGTAGTAGGAGAAGTAGTAGCAGTAGCTGTAGATGTCGTTGTAGAATTAGTAGATGTTGCAGTTGTAGTAGCAGTAGTAGTGGTAGTAGAAGCAACAGTAACAGTAGTAGCAACAGTAGTAGTAGTATTTGTAGGAGCATCACCAACAGCAATAGTATTAGTAGTAGTTGTAGTAATTGTAGTAGTACTAGAAGTAGCAATAGGAATAGTAGTAGTAGTAAAAGTAGCACTAGTAGTGGTAGTAATATTAGTAGTAGCAGGAGGAATAGTAGTAGTAGTGGTGGTGGTGGTGGTTATAGTTGTAGTACCAGTAGCAGTAGTCTTAGAAGTAGTAGTAGTTATTGTAGTAGTTGTTATAGTTGTAGTAGTAGTTATAGTAGTAGTAGCAGTAGCAGCAGTAGTAGTGGTTGTAGCAGTAGTAGTAGTAGTAGTTGTAGTAGTAGTAGTAGTAGTAGTAGTAGTAGTAGTATTAGTAGTTGCAGTTGCTATTGTTGTAGCAGCAGTAGCAGTCATAGTAGTAGTAGGAGTAGTAGCTGTGGTAGTAGTAATAGTAGTAGCAGAAGCAGTAGTGGTAACAATATTAGTCATAGTTGTAGTGGTAGTTATGGTAGAAGTAATAGTAGCAGAAGTAGCAGCAGCATAAGTAGTAGTAGTAGTGGCAACAGTAGTGTTAGTAGGTGTAGTAGTAGTAGTAGTAGAAGCAGCAAAGCAGTAGTAGTAGTAGCAGTAGTAGTAATAATAGTAGTAGTAGTAGTAGTTGGAGCAGTTGTAGTAGTAGTAGAAGTAGTAGCAGCAGTGGTGGAACCATTATTAGTAATCGTTGGAGTAGCATAAGCAATAGTAGTAGCAATAGTAATAGTAGGTGTTGTTGAAGTAGTAGAAGAAGTAGTAGTAGTAATCATAGTAGTAGTCGTAGTAGCAAAAGTCGTAGTAGCAGTCGTAGAAACTATAGTAGCAGTAGATACCATATTGGTAGTTGTAGCAGTTGTAGTAGTAGTCGGAGAAGTAGTAATAGTAGCAGTGATAGCTTTAGTAGTAGTAGTTGGAGTTGCAAGAGTAGTAGTTGCAATAGAAGTAGAGATAGTAATAGCAGTAGCAGTGGTAGCAGATGTAGTACTAGTACTGGTACCAATAGTTACTGTTGAATCAGCAGTAGTTGTTGTAGCAGCAGCATTAGTAGTAGTAGCAGTGAAAGTAGTAGAAGTAGTAGTAGTAGTAACAGCAGAGTAGTAGCCGAAGTTGTAATAGTAGTACCAAAAGAAGTAGTAGTAAGATAAGTTGTAATAGTAGTTGTAGTAATACTAGTAGTATTAGTAGTAGTAGCCGCATTAGAAGCGATAGTAGCAGTAGTAGTTGTTGTCATAGATGTAGTAGTACAAGCAATAGTAGTAGTAATTATAGTAGTAGTAGAAGTAGTCGTAATAGTAGTAGTTGCAGTAGTGGTAGTAGTATTAGTAGTAGCAGTAGAATTAGGAGTAGTAGTAGTAGTAGTGGTACTAGTAGGAGGAGTAGTAGTAGTAGTTGTAGTGGCGGTAGTAGTTCTAATAGTAGTCACAGTAGTAGGTGTAGCCGTCGTAGGCGTTGCAATAGTAGTTGTAGTAGTAGCAGTAGTAGCAGTAGGAGTTGTTGCAGTAGTAGTATTAGCATTATTGGTAGTAGTAGCAGTAGTAGTAGTTGCTGTAGTAGTTGTATTAGTTGTAATAGTAGTAGCATTAGTAGTACTAGCAGAAGTATTGGTCATAATTGTAGAAGTAGCAATAATAGTCCCAGTGGCAGTTGTTGTAGTTGCAAAAGTAGTAGTAGTAGTACCAAAAAAAGAAGTCATAGTAGAAGTGGTGGTGGTGGTAGTAGTAGTAGTAGAGGAAGTAGATGTAGTAGTAGAAGAAGTCATAGAAATAGTGGCCTATGTAGTAGTAGAAGTACTAGTAGTCACAGTAGTCATAGCTGTCGTAGAAGCAGTAGAAGCAGTTGCAGTAGTAGTAGTAGTCATAGTAGCAACTGTAGTAGCAGTAGTAGTAATAGCAATAGAAGTAGCCGTACAAGAAGTAGAAGTAGTAGTAGTAGCAGTTGTAGCAGGAGTATCAGAAGTAGCAGCAGTGGTTGTAGTACAAATGGTAGTGGGCGTAGTAGTTGTAGTATGACTTGGACAAGTAACAGTATAAGCTATAGCAATAGTATTAACAGTAGTAGCAATAGTTGAAGTAGTAGTAGTAGCTGTAGTAGCAAAAATAGCAGTAGTTGTAGTAGCTATAGCAACAACAGCATAGCAGTAGTGGTAGTATTAGTGGTAGAGGAAGTAGTAATTGTCATAGTGGTAGTAGTAATAGTCGTTATTGTAGGAGTAGTAGTGGTAGTTGTTGTTGTAGTAGTAGTTGTTGTTGTAGTAGTGGTGGTAGTAGTATTTGTAGTAGTTGTTGTAGAAGTAGCAGTAGTAGCAGAAGTAGTAGTACAAGTAGTAGTAGTAGTAGCAATGGTGGCAGTAGCGACAGTAGTAGTAGAAGTAGTAGAAGTAGTAGTTGTTGTAATTGTAGTGATAATAACATTCGTAGTAGTAGTAGTAGTAGTAGTAGTAGTAGGAATTGTAGAAGGTAGTATTTGCAATTGTGGCAGCCACAATATTAGTAGTAGCAGTGGTTGTAGTAGCAGGAGTAGTAGTAGCAACAGAAGTAGCAGTAGTAGCTGTAGTAGTAGTAGTAGCAAGTGCTATAGTAGTTGTTTCAGCAGCAGCAGCAGCAGCAGTAGTAGCGGAAGCCGCAGTAGCAGTAGTAGCAGAACTCATAGTTGTGGTAGTAGTAGGAGGAGCAGCAGTAGCAGTAATGGTGGTAGTTACAGTAGTAGTAGCAGCAGCAGTAGTAGCAATTGTAGCAGGAGCACTAGTAGTAGCTGAAGTTGTAGTAGCAGTAGGTGTTGCAGCAGTAGCAGTAGCAGTAGTTGTTGTTGTCATTGTCGCAACAGTAGTAGCAGTAGTAGTAGCAGTAGTTGTAGTAGTAGTAGTAGTAGTATTAGTTGTATTGGTAGTAGAACAAGTAGGAGTAGAAGTCGTAGAAGTAGTAGAAGTAGTAGCAGTAGAAGTACTAGTTGTAGTAGTTGTAGTTGTACTAGTAGTAATAGTAGTAATACTAGTAGTAGTTGTAGTAGTAGCAATAGTAGTAGAAATTGTAGTAGCAGAAGTGGTAGTAGTAGTAGTTGTAGTAATAGTTGTAGTATTAGAAGCAGTATTATTAGTTGGAGTTGTCTTAGTTGTAGTAGTAGTATTAGTAGCAAAAGTAGGAGTAGTTGTAGTATTAGTAGTAGAAGTAGTTGTGGTAGTATTTGTAGTAGGAGTAGTATGCAAGTAACAATAGTAGTAGTAGTTGCAATCGTAGTAGTAGTAGTAGTAATAGTGGTTGTAGTAAAAGTAGTAGTAGTAGTAGTAGCAACAAGAGTCATAGTAGTAGTACTAGTTGTATTAGCAGTAGTAATAGTGGTAGTGCATGTGTATTAGTAGTATTAGTAGTAGTTGGAGAAGTAGTAATTGGAGTAGCAGTAGTAATTATAGCGGCTATAGCAGTAGTGGTAGGACAAGCAATTTGCAGTAGTAGAAGCTGAAGTACTTTTAGTCATAGTAGTATTCGGAGGAGTAACATTAGTAACAATAATAATAGTTGTAGTGGTAGTAGTAGTAGGAGTACTGGTAATAGTAGTTGCCCTAGTAGTCGCAGAAACAGTAGTAGTAGTTGTTATTGTAGGAGAAGTAGGAGTAGCAGTAGCAGCTGTAACAGTAACTATAGTTGTAGCAGTTGCATTAGTGGTGGAAGAAGGAGCAGCAGTATTAGTACTCGTAGCAACAGTCGTAGTCTATTTTCATAATAGGCAATAATAGTAGTGGTAGTAGAAGTAGTAGAAGTAGTAGTTGTAGTAGTAGTAGCAATAGTAGCAGTAGCAGGTAGTGATAGTAGTTGGAGAAGTCATTGTAGTAGTAGTAGCAACAGCAGCAGCAGCAGCAGCCGCAGTGGTAGTTGTAGTAGAAGTAGTACTAGTATTGGTAGTAAAAGTAGTAGTAGTAGAAATACTTGCAGCAGTATTAGTAGTAGTAGTAGTAGTTCTAGTGGCAGTAGTAGTTGTAATAGTAGTAGCGGTAGTAGGAGTAGTAGGAGTAGTAGAAGTAGTAGTAGCAGTAGTAGTAGTAGCGATAATCGAAATAGTAGCAGTAGCAGTTGCTATAGTGCTAGTATTAGTAGTAATTTTAGTAGTTGGGGTAGTAGTAGCAATAGTTGTAGTTGTCGTAGTAATTGTATTAGTAGTAGCAAGAGCAGTAGCAATAGTAGTAGAAGCAATTGCAGTAGTAGAAGTAGTAGTTGCAGTGGTAGTAGCAGTAGTAGCAGCAATAGCAGTAGTAGTAGTAATAGTAGAAGTACTACGAGTAGCAGTAGTAGTAGAAACAATAGTAGTAGCTGTTACTGCAGTCGTAGGAGTTGTAGTGGTAGCAATAGCAGCAGTTGAATTACCAGTAATAGTAGCATTAGCATCAGCAACAGTAGTAGTAATAGTAGTAGTTGTTGTTGTTGTAGTTGTAGTTGTAGTGCCAACAGTAGCAGTAGTAGTAGAAGTAGTTGTAGTACTAGAAGTTAAAGTAGCAATAGCAAGAGTAGTAGTAGTAGTTGTTGTAGTAGCAATAGTAGTAGCTTATGTAGTAGCAGTAGTAATAGTAGTGTAGGAATAGTAGAAGTCGTAGCTATAATAGCAGTAGTTGTTATAGAAGTTGTAGTGGTGGTAGTACTAATGGCATTAGTAGTGGTACCAGTAGTAGTAGCCATAGTAGTTGGAACTTGAGAAATAGTAGTAGCGACAGTGGTAGTTGTAGTAGAAGCAGTAGCAGTAGTAGCAGGCGGAGTAGTAGTAGTAGTAGTAGTAGTAGTAGTAGTAATAGTAGTTGTAGTAGTAGTAGTAGTAGTAGTAGTTGTTGTTGTAGTAGTATTAGTGGCAGTAGTTGTAGTAGTAGTAGTAGACGTTATGGCAGCAGCAGCAGCAGCAGTAGCAGTAGTTGTTGTTGTAGTAGCCGTAGTAGCAGGCATAGTAATAGTAGTAGCAGTAGTAGCCATAGTAGTAGAAGTAGTGGTAGTAGTGCAATAGTAGGAGTTGTAGTTGCAGTAGTAGTAGTAGTGGTGATACAAATGGTAACAGAAGTTGTAGTAGTAGCAGTAGTTTTAGTAGGAGTAGCAGTAATACTAGCCGTAGTAGTAGTTGGGTTTGTAACTTTAGTAGGTGAGGTAGTAGTAGTAGCAAAAGTAGTAGCAGTAACAGTGGAAATATCAGCAGTAGGTGCCACAGTAGTTATAGTAGTAGCAAAAGTAGCAGCAGTAGTAGTGGTGGTGGTGGTAGTAGTAGTTGTTATTGTTGTAGTAGTGGTTGTCATAGTATTACTTTTAGTAGCAGCAATAGAAGTAGCAGTAGTTGGGTAGCAGGAGCTGTAGTACTAGCGTAGCAGGAGCAGTAGTAGCGGTAGTAGTAGAAGTACCGTTAGTCATTTTAGTAGCATCATTAGTAGTAGTAACATTAGTCTTAGTAGCAGCAATAGTAGTACCAGAAGTTGTAGTAGTAGGATAAGTGGTAGTTGTGGCAAAAGCAATAGTAGCAGTAGTAGTGGTAGCTGCATTAGTAGTAGTTGTAGTAGAAGTAGTAGTAGTAGTAGTTGTTGTTGTTGTTATTGTTGTAGCAGCAGTAGTAGTAGTAACAGTAGTAGTAGTAGTAGCAATAGTAGTTGTAGTAGTGAGAGTCGTAGTAGCAGCAGCAGCAGCAGTAGTAGCAGTAGTGGCAGTAGTATTAGTAGTAGTAGTTGAAGTAGGAGAAGTAGCAGTAGTAGTGGTAGTAGTAGTAGCGTTAGTAGTTATAGTTGTAGTAGCGGTAGTAGCATTAGCCGTAGTATGAGTTACAATAGTTGTAGTAGTATCAGCAACAACAGTAGTAGTAGCTATAGTAGTCATAGTAGTCGTTGTATTAGTAGCAGTAGTAGTACTTGAAGCTGTCATAGTGGTAGTAGTAGTAGCAGCAGTTGTAGCAAAAGTTGTAAAAGGAGATGTTGTATTTGATGCAAAAGCAGTAACAGTTGTAGATGTAGTATTAGCAATAGAAGTAGTACTAGTTGAAGTATTATTAGCAGTAGAAGTCATAGTTGCAGTCGTTGTCATAGCAGAAATTCTAGTAGTAGTAATAGAAATTCTACACTTAGTAGTAGTAATTGTTGTAGCAGTAGTAGTTGTTGTTGCTATTTTTATAGTAGTAGTATTAGTTGTAGTAATAGTAGTAGTAGTAGTAGTAGTAGTAGTAGTAGTAGTAGCAGCGGTTGCAATTGTAGAAAAAGTAGTGTTAGTATTAGTATTAGTAGTAATAGTAGTGGTAGAAGTGGTACTAGTCGTAGTATTAGTAGTAGTAGTAGTACTAGCAACTATAGTTGTGTTAGTAATAGTTGTAGTAATAGTAGCCGAAGTAGTACAAGGAGAAGTTGTATTTGAAGCTATAGCAATAATAGTAGTAGAAGTAGCAGGAGTAGTAGTAGTAGAAGTTGCAGTTGCAGTTGTTGCAGTACTAGAAATAGTAGCAGTAGTTGTTGTGGTTATAGTAGTAGTAATAGTAGTAGCTATAGTAGTAGTTGTAGTAGTAGTTGTTGTTGTTGCAAGAGTTGCAAAACTTGCAGTAGTAGTAGTAGTAGTTGTTGTAGTAGTACTAGTAGTAGTAGGAGAAATAGCCATACTAGCAGTAGAAGTAGTAGCAGTAGTAGTAGTGGTGGTGGTAGTTCTAATTGCAACAAAAATAGCCGCAGTAGTAGTCGAAGAAGTAGTAGTAGCATTAGTAGGAGTATTTGTAGTAGCTGTAGTGGTTGTAGTATTAGTAGAAGTAGGAGTAGTGGTAGTGGTGGCTGGTGTTGTAGTAGGAGTAGTAGAAGTAGTAGTATAGGCGGTAGCAGTAGTAATAGTTGTAGTAGTAGCAGTAGTAGTATTAGCAGTAGTAGCAGTAGTAGCGGAAGTAGCAACAACAGTAGTAGTCATAGTAGTATAGTAGTAGTAGTAGCAGTAGTAGTAGCAGAAGTTGTAGTAGAAGTAGTAGTAGGAGAAGTACTAGTAGTTGTACTAGTAGTAGAAGTAGTAGTCATAGTATTAGTAGCAGTAGTAGTAGCAATAGCAGAAGTAGTAGTAGTTGTAGTTATAGCAGCAGCAGCAGTAGTAGTAGTAGTGGTAGTAGTTGTAGCCGTAGTAGTAGTAGTAGCTACAATGGTAGTATGAGTATTAGTAACATAAGCAATAATAACAATAGTAGTAGGCACAATATTAATAGTAGCAGTGGAAGCAGAAGCAGGAGTAGTAGTAGTTGTTGTAGCAGAAGCAGTAGAAGCTATTGTAGCACTAGTAGAAGTAGGAGTGGTAGTAATTATAGGTGCAGTAGTAGCCGTAGTAGGAGTAGCAGTAGTAGCAATAGCAGAATAAATAGTTGTAGTGGCAGTTGTAGTTGGACTATCAGCAGTAGCAGTAGTGGTTGTAGTAGTAGTAGTTGTAATAGTAGTAGTAGTTGTAGTAGTTGTTGTAGTAGTAGTAATAGTAGCAGTAGTAGTAGTAGTTGTAGTAGTAGCAGTAGTAGTTGTAGTTGAGGCAGTATTAGTAGTAGTTGTTGTAGCAATCATTGTAGGAGCAGTAGCAGTAGTAGTAGAAGTATCAGTTGTAGTTGCAATAGTACAAGTGGAAGCAGTAGTAGTAGTTGTTAGAGTATCATTAGTAAAAATGATAGTAGTTGTGGGAATAGTAGTAGGAGTAGTAGTTGCAATTGTTGGCATAGGAGTAGAGGAAATAGCAACATTAGTTATAGTTGTAGGAGCTGTAGTAGTAGTAGTAGTAGCTGCAGCGGTAGGTGTAGTAGTAGTAGCAGCAGTTGTAGCAGTCGTTGAAGTAGCAATAGTTATAGTAATAGTAGTAGGAGGAAAAGAAGTAGTAGTAGTACTAGTTGTAGAAATAGTAGTCGTAGTAGTAGTAGCAGTAGTAGTCATAATAGTAGTAGTTGTAGTAGTAGTAGTAATAGTAGTAGTATTAGTAATAGTAGTAGTAGTAATAGTAGTAGTAGCAAACGTAGTAGTAGTAATTGTTGTTGTAGCAGTAGTTGTAGTAGCAATAGTAGCAGTGCTAGCAGTCGTAGCAGTAGTAGAAGTAGTAGTAGTAGCAGAAGTTGGGTCAATAGTAGTAACAGAAGTAGTGATAGCAATAGTAATAGGCGCAGTATTAGTAGTAGTAGTTGTAGACGTAGCGGCAATAGTAGTAGTTGTCATAGAAGAAATAGTAGAAACAGTTGTGGCACTAGTAGAAGTAGGAGGGGTAGTGATAGTAGGAGCTGTGGCAGCCGCATTAGGAGTAGCAGTAGTAGCGATAGAAGTATAAGTAGTTATACTAGCTATAGTAGTAGGAGTATCAGTAGTGCCAATAGTGGTTGAAGTAGTAGTAGTAGTAGTAGTAGTGGTAGTAGCAGCAATAGTAGCAACAGTAGTAGTAGTAATGATAGCAGTAGTTGTAATAGTTGTAGTATTAGTAGTAGTAGTTGTAGTAGTAGTCGTAGTAAGAGTAGTAGTAGTAGTAGGAGTAGTAGCAATAGTTGTAGGAGTAGTAGATGTAGTTGTAGTAGTAGCTACTACCCCTAATACAACTACTACTATTACTACTTCTACAAGAGCTACTATTACTACTACTACTACAACAACTGCTACTATTACTACTACTATTAATACTAAACCTACTCCAACTCCTACTACTACTACTATTCCAACTACAATTTTTGCTAAAACTACCACTACAACAACTACTACTACTACAACTACTACACCTACTATATTTTCTTTTGCAACTACTGCTGCAGCTACCACTATTATTATTGCTACTACAACTACAACGACTACTACTACTATAGCTACTACTACTACTACTAGCACTACTAATACTACTAGTACTATAGCAGCTACTACTACTACTACTACAACTGCTACGGCTCCTGCTACTACTATTGCTACTGCTACTACTACTACTACTACTAATACAAATGCTACTAGTACTACTGCTATGAATACTACAACTACAACTACTACTATCGCAAATACTAATACAACTGTTGCTATTATTACTACTACTACTCCTGCTGCTGTTGTTGCTGCTACTACTACTACTCCTATTACTCCTACTACTCCTGCTGTAACTACTTTTGCTACTACTGTTGCTGCTGCTAATACTCCTATTACTTTTGCAACTAATACAACTATTGCTACTACTACTGCTGCTACTACTGTAATAATTTCTACTACTACTACTACAACTTGTACTACTACTGCTACTACTTCTGCTAATACTAGTATAGGCACTACTATTGCTGCTACTACTACTGCTACTACTACTTGTACTTCCACTACTACAACTACTACTAGTACTTCTAGTACTACTATTACTACTCCTATAGCTTCTACTGCTTGTACTATTGCTACTACTCCAACAACTATTACAACTATTACCTCTATCGCTACTACCACTAGTACTAGTACTTCTACTTCTATTGCTACTACTATTGCAACTTCTGCTACTACTATTGCTACTACTCCCACTGCTACTATTACTACTACTTCTACTGCAACTACTAATACTACTCCCGCTACACCAAATGCTATTACTGCTACTACTACAACTACTACAACTA
>RXID01018614.1:23825-26325 GCA_005019695.1 Trichopus zeylanicus subsp. travancoricus | reverse complement strand
TTTCCGTGGGACATCGGGGACCGATAAGGGCATCTCGAGGGCCTCTTCCGTGGGACTTTGGCACCGCCGGGGGCCTTTCGGCGGGGCAGCGGGACCGCTCGGGGCGTTTCCGCGGGACATCGGGACCGATCGGGCCCTCCCGCGGGGAAACGGGACCGAGAAGGGCATTTCGAGGCCTTTCCGTGGGACAGCAGGACGGATCGGGACCCTCCGGGTGCGACCGCAAGGGCATTTCGGGGCGCTGTCGTGGGACTTGGGCGCCGTTCGGGGCGTCTCCGTGGGACAGCAGGACAGATCGGGGCCTTCGCGTGGCACTTTGGCACCGTTCGGCGGCGTTTCCGTGGGGCTTCGGGACCGATCGGGGCGTTTCGAGGCCGTTCCGTGCCACCGCGGGGCAGCTCGTGGCGTTTGGGGACCGTTCCGCGGGACCTTGGCGCCGTCCGAGGCATTTTCGTGGGGCAGCAGGACAGCACGGGGCGCATGCGAGGCCGTCCCGTGCCACCGCGGGGCTGCTCGGGAACACTCCGCGGGACATCGACCCCGTGCGGGGCCTTTCCGCGGGACAGAGCGACGGTTCGGGACGTGTCGGGGCCTTTCCGTGCCACCGCGAGGCAGCTCGGAGGGTTTCGGGACGGTTCAGCGCACCCACGGCGCTGTTCAGGGCGTTCCGAGACCTTTCCGGGGGACGCCGGGGCTGTTGGGGGCGTTTCGGGACGTTTCCGGTGGACATCGGGGCAGTTGGGGGCGTGTCGGGACGTTTCCGGGGGACATCGGGGCAGTTGGGGGCGTGTCGGGACCTTTCCGGGGGACATCGGGGCAGTTGGGGGCGTTCCCATACCACCGCGGGACAGTTCGGGGGCGTTACGGACACCCGGGGGCATTTTCGGAACGCGGGGGCATTTTGGGAATAGGGTGGTATTTTCGTAAATATTCCCGAAATGCCCCCACGTGGACGTACGTCACGTCGTGACATCCCCCGACATGCAAAGCATCACGTGAAACCAGCCGACAACGTGCGCCACGTGCATGGGCTGCCCAGCCAACCCACTCCCCCCTACTAGACGTGTGGGGGATTCCCCACACCCTGGGCCTGGGGGGTTCAAAGGTGCTCTGGGAAGAGCTTCGTTTGCAGAACCTCAACGGCAGCACGTGGGGGGTCTGTAAACGGCCTGAAACAGCCCGGGGACTCACGTGAACGCCACGAGCTGCCGCGTGGAACTCCCGTAAAAACATACAAGAACAGCCGCGAACGCCACGTGCAGCACGTGGGGGGGTCCGCCAACGGCCCGAAACAGCACGGCCACCCACGTGGACGCCACGAGCAGGCCGTGGGTGGTCCCCCAACGGCCCGGGCACGCACGTGGACGGCCCGAAACAGCCCGGGCACGCACGGGGACGGCCCGAGCAGGCCGTGTGCGGTCCGCCGACGGCCCGGAACGCCCGTGGCACGCACGTGGACTCCCCGAAACAGCACGGCCACCCACGTGGACGCCACGTGCAGCACGTGGGCGGTCCGTAAACGGCCTGAAACAGCCCGGGGACTCACGTGAACGCCAAGTGCAGCACGTGGGGGGGTCCGCCAACGGCCCGAAACAGCACGGCCACCCACGTGGACGCCACGAGCAGGCCGTGGGTGGTACGCCAACGGCCCGGGCACGCACGTGGACGGCCCGACAGCCCGGCACGCACGTTTACGCCACAGAAACGCACGCCACCCACGTGGACGCCACGTGCAGTAACTTGGAGGGGTCCGTAAACGGCCTAACGCACGGGACTCACGTGAAGCGCCACGAGCCTGCCCGTGTGACTCCCGTAAACGTCACTAACACCCCGCACGCCACGGGCAGGGTCGCGGTCCGCCAACGGCCCGAAACAGCACGGCCGCCCACTGGGACGCCACGAGCAGGCCGGGGGGGGACCGCCAACGGCCCGGGCACGCACGTGGACGGCCCGAAACAGCCCGGGCACGCACGGGGACGGCCCGAGCAGGCCGTGTGCGGTCCGCCGACGGCCCGGAACGGCCGTGGCACGCACGTGGACGCCCCGAAACAGCACGGCCACCCACGTGGACGCCACGTGCAGCACGTGGGGGGGGTCCGGAAACGGCCTGAAACAGCCCGGGGACTCACGTGAACGCCACGAGCAGCCCGTGGGACTCCCGTAAACGCCACGAACAGCCCCGCGGACGCCACGGGCAGGGCGCGGGGGGTCCGCCAACGGCCCGAAACAGCACGGCCGCCCACGTGGACGCCACGAGCAGGCCGTGGGTGGTCCGCCAACGGCCCGGGCACGCACGTGGACGGCCCGAAACAGCCCGGGCACGCACGGGAACGGCCCGAGCAGGCCGTGGGCGGTCCGCCGACGGCCCGGAACGGCCGTGGCACGCGCGTGGACGCCCCGAAACAGCACGGGCACCCACGTGGACGCCGCGTGCAGCACGTGGGGGGTTCCGTAAACGGCCTGAAACAGCCCGGGGACTCACGTGAACCCACGTGCAAGC
>RXID01018614.1:11325-13825 GCA_005019695.1 Trichopus zeylanicus subsp. travancoricus | reverse complement strand
AGCCTCGGGGCCTTTCCGTGCGGCGTCAAAGGCTTTTCGCAGGCTTTCCCTTGTGACCTGGGCACCGTTGAGGCCTTTACGTGGGGCGTCGGGACCAATCTAAAAGGCGGTCCGTTCCTCGACTGCAGACGGCGTGACCCTTTTGGGACACTTCCGTGGCCACCGCCGGGGCAGTCGGGCGTTTTCCCTCCCGTACATAGACAATCGGGGACCGACAGGGCATCTCGAGGGCCTCTTCCGTGGGACTTTGGCACCGCCGGGGGCCTTTCGGCGGGGCAGCGGGACCGCTCGGGGCGTTTCCGCGGGACATCGGGACCGATCGGGCCCTCCCGCGGGGAAACGGGACCGGAAAGGGCATTTCGAGGCCTTTCCGTGGGACAGCAGGACGGATCGGGACACTTCGGTGCGACCGCAAGGGCATTTCGGGGCGCTGTCGTGGGACTTGGGCGCCGTTCGGGGCGTCTCCGTGGGACAGCAGGACAGATCGGGGCCTTCGCGTGGAACTTTGGCACCGTTCGGGGGCGTTGCCGTGGGGCTTCGGGACCGATCGGGGCGTTTCGAGGCCGTTCCGTGCCACCGCGGGGCAGCTCGTGGCGTTTGGGGACCGTTCCGCGGGACCTTGGCGCCGTCCGAGGCATTTTCGTGGGGCAGCAGGACAGCACGGGGCGCAGGCGAGGCCGTCCCGTGCCACCGCGGGGCTGCTCGGGAACACTCCGTGGGACATCGACCCCGTGCGGGGCCTTTCCGCGGGACATAGCGACGGTTCGGGACGTGTCGGGACCTTTCCGTGCCACCGCGAGGCAGCTCGGAGGGTTTCGGGACGGTTCAGCGCACCCACGGCGCTGTTGGGGGCGTTCCGAGACCTTTCCCGGGGACGCCGGGGCTGTTGGGGGCGTTCCGGGACGTTTCCGGGGGACATCGGGGCAGTTGGGGGCGTGTCGGGACGTTCCGGGGGACAACGGGGCAGGTGGGGGCGTGTCGGGACCTTTCCGGGGGACATCGGGGCAGTTGGGGGCGTTCCCATACCACCGCGGGACAGTTCGGGGGCGCTACGGACACCCGGGGGCATTTTCGGAACGCGGGGGCATGTTGGGAATAGGGGGGGTATTTTCGTAAATATTCCCGAAATGCCCCCACGTGGACGTACGTCACGTCGTGACATCCCCCGACATGCAAAGCATCACGTGAAACCAGCCGACAACGTGCGCCACGTGCATGGGCTGCCCAGCCAACCCCCTCCCCCCTACTATACGTGTGGGGGATTCCCCACACCCGGGGCCTGGGGGGTTCAAAGGTGCTCTGGGAGGAGCTTCGTTTGCAGAACCTCAACGGCAGCACGTGGGGGGTCTGTAAACGGCCTGAAACAGCCCGGGGACTCACGTGAACGCCACGAGCGGCCCGTGGGACTCCCGTAAACGCCACGAACAGCCCCGCGGCCGCCACGGGCAGGGCGTGGGCGGTCCGCCAACGGCCCGAAACAGCACGGCCGCCCACGTGGACGCCACGAGCAGGCCGTGGGTGGTCCGACAACGGCCCGGGCACGCACGTGGACGGCCCGAAACAGCCCGGGCACGCACGGGGACGGCCCGAGCAGGCCGTGGGCGGTCCGCCGACGGCCCGGAACGGCCGTGGCACGCACGTGGACGCCCCGAACCAGCACGGCCACCCACGTGGACGCCACGTGCAGCACGTGGGCGGTCCGTACACGGCCTGAAACAGCCCGGGGACTCACGTGAACGCCACGTGCAGCACGTGGGGGGGTCCGCCACCGGCCCGAAACAGCACGGCCACCCACGTGGACGCCACGAGCAGGCCGTGGGTGGTACGCCAACGGCCCGGTCACGCACGTGGACGGCCCGAAACAGCCCGGGCACGCACGGGGACGGCCCGGAACGGCCGTGGCACGCACGTGGACGCCCCGAAACAGCACGGCCACCCACGTGGACGCCACGTGCAGCACGTGGGGGGTCCGTAAACGGCCTGAAACAGCCGCGTGTGGGTGTACTCACGTGAACGCCACGAGGCGGCCCGTGGGACTCCCCGTAAACCGCAACGACAGCCCCGCGGAACGCCACGGGCGGGCTGCGGCGGTCCGCAAACGGCCAGAAACAGCACGGCCACCCACGTGGACGACACGAGCAGGCCGTGGGTGGTCCGCCAACGGCCCGGGCACGCACGTGGACGGCCCGAAACAGCCCGGGCACGCACGGGGACGGCCCGAGCAGGCCGTGTGCGGTCCGCCGACGGCCCGAAACGGCCGTGGCACGCACGTGGACGCCCCGAAACAGCACGGCCACCCACGTGGACGCCACGTGCAGCACGTGGGGAGTCCGTAAACGGCCTGAAACAGCCCGGGGACTCAAGTGAACGCCACGAGCGGCCCGTGGGACTCCCGTAAACGCCACGAACAGCCCCGCGGACGCCACGGGCAGGGCGTGGGCGGTCCGCCAACGGCCCGAACCAGCACGGCCGCCCACGTGGACGCCACGAGCAGGCCGTG
>RXID01018614.1:10000-11305 GCA_005019695.1 Trichopus zeylanicus subsp. travancoricus | reverse complement strand
GTGGTACTGCCAACGGCCCTGGGCACGCCACGTGGACGGCCCGAAACAGGCCAGGGCACGCACCGGGGACCGGCCAGGACCGGCCGTGCACGCACGTGGACCGCCCCGCGACCCAACAGCCCGGCCAACCACGTGGACGCCACGTGCAGCACGTTGGGGGTCCGTAAACGGCCTGAAACAGCCCGGGGACTCACGTGGAGGCCACGAGCGGCCCGTGCGACTCCCGTATACGCAACGAACAGCCCCGCGCACTCACTCGGACGTCACGCTCAGGGCGTCGGCGGTCCGCCAACGGCCCGAAACAGCACGGCCACCCACGTGGACGACACGAGCAGGCCGTGGGTGGTCCGCCAACGGCCCTGGCACGCACGTGGACGGCCCGAAACAGCCCGGGCACGCACGGGGACGGCCCGAGCAGGCCGTGGGCGGTCCGCCGACGGCCCGGAACGGCCGTAGCACGCACGTGGACGCCCCGAAACAGCACGGGCACCCACGTGGACGCCGAGTGCAGCACGTGGGGTGGTCCGTAAACGGCCTGAAACAGCCCGGGGACTCACGTGAACGCCACGTGCAGCACGTGGGGGGGTCCGCCAACGGCCCGAAACCGCACGGCCACCCACGTGGACGCCACGAGCAGGCCGTGGGTGGTACGCCAACGGCCCGGGCACGCACGTGGACGGCCCGAAACAGCCCGGGCACGCACGGGGACGGCCCGGAACGGCCGTGGCACGCACGTGGACGCCCCGAAACAGCACGGCCAACCCCGTGGACGCCACGTGCAGCACGTGGGGGGTCCGTAACCGGCCTGAAACAGCCCGGGGACTCACGTGGAGGCCACGAGCGGCCCGTGCGACTCCCGTATACGCCACGAACAGCCCCGCGCACTCACGCGGACGTCACGATCAGGGCGTCGGCGGTCCGCCAACGGCCCGAAACAGCACGGCCACCCACGTGGACGACACGAGCAGGCCGTGGGTGGTCCGCCAACGGCCCGGGCACGCACGTGGACGGCCCGAAACAGCCCGGGCACGCACGGGGACGGCCCGAGCAGGCCGTGTGCGGTCCGCCGACGGCCCGGAACGGCCGCGGCACGCACGTGGACGCCCCGGAACAGCACGGCCACCCCACGGTGTGGACGCCGCGTGCAGCACGTGGGGGGGGTCCGTTAAAGGCCTCGAAAAGCCCGGGGAACTCTCGTGAACGGCCACGTGCAGCCACGTGGGGTTCCGCCAACGGCCCGCGAAACAGCACGGCCCCCAATTGTGGACGCCACGAGCAGGCCGTGGGTGGTCCGCCAACGGCCCG
>RXID01018610.1:0-11170 GCA_005019695.1 Trichopus zeylanicus subsp. travancoricus | reverse complement strand
CCTATAGCCTTTACATAAGACTCCAAGGGAAGTCTTGTCCTAGGCATAGCCCTCTTATCCTAAGGCGTAGCCTTTACAAAAGACTCCAAAAGAGATCTTATCCTAAGGCGTAGCATTTATATCCTAAGGCATAGCCTTTACAGAAGACTCCAAAAGACGTCGCTGTCATAGGCTGGTAGCTCATCCTTTGGCTAGGCTCATCCTCTTGCTAGGCTTTGACTTCTTATTTCGTAGCTCTAGCTGCTACTGTACTGTACAACAGGATTCTACTTTCCTGTATTAGCTACTATACTTCCCACCACGCTCCGCCTGCTACGGGACAGTGGTAGCTATACTTCCCACCACGCTCCGCCTGCTACGGGACAGTGGTAGGGATGGCCTGCTTCTCCTTGACTCGCGCTCTCTTGTTGATGAACCATTTGTGGATGTTGTCTTCAGAGATTGGTCCATGTAGTCGTAGCGCCCAAGTCAGGTCCTGTGTTTGCTTCTTTCTAGAGGGCCTGTCGCTTTGACGGAAAAGGCTATTGAGCATCCGCAGCTGCGTTGGTGTCGGTGCCCACCGTCGTCCGACTATGGGTTCTGTGTTGCATGCCTTTGGCCATCTGAATTGTATGGAGCCTGTCAGATGCTCCCTTATTTTCTGGATAAGCAGCATTAACTCAGATCGCTGTTCTTTGTCATAGTTTTCACATGCTATGTCCTTGAGAATTTTGTTGGTGTTGTCGTAGAGCTCTTGTATGATGAATCCCGGGTACTCTGTACGCCTTGGTACTTGCTCACCCTGCGGGATGTAATGAACCACATAGTTGTGCATGAGGCTTTCTGTAGGGACTACCTCAGTATGGAAACTATAGAAAAGTTTCCTTGTATCCCTGGTTTCTCTTGGACTCCCATCTTCTGTGAGTGCTCCTTTTGGGCCGTACAGCCATTGTCCTATGAGGGACACCTTTCCTCCTTTGTCTTGGAAAATCCCCTTGATGATAATTACATAGGGATTGGCATATATCGATTCGGGCACCAGTAGTACCTCATCCTGAAGATGGTAGGTTTTTCCGTCTAGCCTGAATGCGAGGTAGTGTAGTTTCTCCTCTGGGCCCCTTCCGGAGGTTAGGATCGCTTCTCCTACGGGCTCTGCTGGGTACTCCTCTTGTGCCAGGGGAGAAGTACTTGTTGTTGGGGTAATGGAGCTTTGCCCGTTGGTATGCCTAGTGCACCCTTCCTTTTGCGGTTGGCATCCTTCTTCGAGGTCCTGTAGAACATTTATGACTTCATTTTGTATGAGTGGGCGGAGGGAGTTGTGGAGGTTCTGAGGATCCTCCCCTTCTGAGATGTTGCATATTGTATTACTCTGGTCCTCTCCTTCCTGCACAGATATTAAGTCGTAATTATCTAGAACATTTAGTTGCTCGAAGATAGCAACCCTGTTTTCGTTCTTTCTGTCATTAGATGCCTCCTCATCTCTTGGGAGGTAGCAGGATCTTCTTGGCGTTACTGGTTGAAATTTTTGGAGGGAGGACTCCCGGCTGAGCCCTGATTGCTGGATATCAATATTTTCTTCTTCTTCCAGCTCTAACTCTTCTACGGCGACGGCCACCGATGCTGTAGGAGTAGTACTGATAACATCAGTGAATCCCTGCGCAGCAACATGGTTCCTCGTGATGGTTTCCTTTTTTGCAAAAGTCTCCTCAAATAGCCCGAGCTGTTCGGGTTTTATCAAGAGGGCTCCTTTGTTCTGCTGTGCGGACGGTAGGGTCCACATTTTATTGAGGAAGCCTCTTCGGAAACTTCCTTTGTTCCGCTGCCCAGACACCGTTGTTGTTCTAGATATTGCTGTAGTCGTGTTGGCCGCTGGCGGGTAACCTGGTGGTCCTGGTTCTGTTGAAGCATCTGTGGGGGGCATGTATGGCCCGCTCGGAGATGTTGTACTTGTGTACATCCTCTCAGATAGCCTTTTGGCTAGTTTTTGCAGGACAGGGTACTCCATCTCCGGTACTTCTTCCTCGATGCCTGCTGCATTAGTAGCACTATGAGGGGGACAAGTGTTACCTTCTTCTTCATGATTTTCAGAAGGTATGCTAGCTGGTTCCTCCTCATCAGGATCTTTATCGTCATCTTCGTTTCCCAATCCAGTTGGTTCGGGCTTTGGTTGAGCCTCTTCTTCAGCTGTTGTCTTGCAGACACTTTCCTGTAGTAGGATACTGGTGCACTCCAGTTCCTCGCTTGCTTCTGCTTCCTTTTCTTTAAGCTGCTGAGAGTCTTTTTGCAGGCTTGCGCCTAGCTCTAATTCCTTGACTCTTTCTTTGTAGTAGCCCACCTCCTTCTCCAGCCGTTCAATTTCCCCTTCACATCTTTGTTGCATCAGCCTCTGGTTAGGGAATGGTTCTGGTGGAGCTGGTGTAACTGGGACCGCTGTTTCAAAGTAATAGGGTCCACATAGGTTACAGGCAGTAACCTTGCATTTGGGGCAATGAATCCTTGCCCGCTGCATTGTTTGGATCTTGCAGCACACGCACTTTTCTTCTCGTGGCTGCACGAAGTCGTTATGCTGCCAAGAATGAGAACATTTTCCTTGGAAGTAAGGCAGCGTTACCTGAGGGCGATACCCTCCTTCTAGTTCTCCCAGAACATAAACTGCTCCCTCCTGCTTAGGTGGGTCAGTTGATGAAAGCAGTTTGTGTTCTGGGAGAACTAGAAGGAGGGTATCGCCCTCAGGTAACACTGCCTTACTTCCAAGGAAAATGTTCTCATTCTTGGCAGCATAACGACTTCGTGCAGCCACGAGAAGAAAAGTGCGTGTGCTGCAAGATCCAAACAATGCAGCGGGCAAGGATTCATTGCCCCAAATGCAAGGTTACTGCCTGTAACCTATGTGGACCCTATTACTTTAAAACAGCAGTCCCAGTTATACCAGCTCCACCAGAACCATTCCCTAACCAGAGGCTGATGCAAGAAAGGTGTGAAGGGGAAATTGAACGACTGGAGAAGGAGGTGGGATACTACAGAGAAAGAGTCAAGGAATTAGAGCTAGGCGCAAGCCTACAAAAAGACTCTGAGAAGTTTAAAGAAAAGGAAGCAGAAGCAAGCGAGGAACTGGAGTGCACCAGTATCCTACTACAGGAAAGTGTCTACAAGACAACAGCTGAAGGAGAGGCTCAACCGAAGCCCGGACCAAAAATAGTAAAGAATATGCTCTACAATATGAATGTTGAACTTGAAATGCCTAACATTCTAAGGTTCTAAGTCAGAGTCATACTAGACACAGGAGCAACAACCTGCTGTATTGATGAAGCCTCAGTACCACCCGAAGCACTGGAGAAAAATAGCTTCGTGGTACAATTCAGCGGGATAAACTCAAAGCAATCGGCGGACAAAAAGCTAAAGGGTGGAAGGATGCACGTTGGGGATAACAGCTTCAAGATCCCCTACACTTACAGCTTCAAAATGGAGCTAGGTGATGGCATCCAGATGATAATTGGATGTAACTTTATAAAAGCCATGCAAGGAGGAGTTCGGATAGAAGGTAACATCGTAACCTTCTATAAAAATTTAACTGTTATCAGTACTACTCCTACAGCATCGGTGGCCGCCGTCGTAGAAGAGTTGGAGCTGGAGGAAGAAGAGTATATTGATACCCAGCAATCAGTATACTACAATACAGGGCTCAGCAGGGAGTCCTTCCTCCAAAAATTTCAACCAGTAATAACAAGGCTGAAGGAAGCAGGGTTTATTGGCGAAAACCCGTTAAAGCACTGGGCAAAGAACAAAGTGGTGTGCCATCTGGATATCAAAAATCCAGACTTTGTTATAGAAGATCGTCCTATGAAACATGTCACCCCACAACTGCAGGACACCTTCAAAAGGCACGTAGAAGCCCTACTGACCATGGGAGTCATCCGGCCAAGTAGAAGTCGGCACAGAACAACGGCCTTCATCGTAAGGTCAGGAACAATCGTCGACCCGACTACAGGCAAAGAGGAAAAAGGAAAAGAGAGAATGGTCTTCAACTACAAGCGTCTGAATGACCTTACAAACAAAGACCAATACAGCCTCCCAGGGATCAATACTATCCTAAGGAGGGTAAGCCACAGCAAGGTCTACTCCAAGTTTGACCTGAAAAGTGGTTTCCATCAGGTGGCCATGCACCCGGACTCTATTGAATGGACCACATTCTGGGTCCCCTCTGGCCTATACGAATGGTTGGTCATGCCGTTCGGCCTGAAAAATGCCCCAGCCGTATTCCAACGAAAAATGGACCATTGCTTCAAAGGTACAGAAAACTTTATTGCCGTCTACATTGACGATATCCTTGTTTTCTCACAGACAGAAGCAGAGCATGCCAAGCACCTGAACATCATGCTCGATATTTGTGAGGAGCATGGGCTCGTCCTGAGCCCTACAAAAATGAAGGTAGCGGTAACAGAAGTGGAGTTCCTAGGTGCCATCATCGGGAACCAAAGGATCCGGCTGCAGCCTCACGTGATCAAGAAAATCACGGAGGTACAAAATAAATCACTCATGACCAAGAAGGGGCTTCATTCCTGGTTAGGCATCCTCAATTATGCCAGGAATTACATTCCCAACTTGGGAAGGCTCCTCAGCCCACTGTATGCAAAAACCAGTCCAACTGGAGAAAAGAAAATGAACCAACAGGATTGGGCTCTAGTGGGCCTGATTAAAAAATTAGTCCAGCAACTACCAGACTTGGAAGTACCCCCTACAGAGAGCTACATCCTTCTAGAAATAGATGGCTGCATGGAAGGATGGGGGGGCATCTGCAAATGGAAGCCGCGGAAATATGATCCAAAATCCGCAGAACATGTGTGTGCTTACGCAAGCGGGAAGTTTAACCCCATCAAATCCACTATTGATGCGGAGATCTATGCGGTGATGAACTCACTGGAAGCACTAAAGATCTACTACTTGGATAGAAAGGAACTAACGATTCGGACCGACTGCCAAGCTATAATTAGCTTCTTCAACAAGTCTCCGAATCACAAGCCTTCCAGGATACGCTGGATCGCCTTCACGGACTATATTACTGGGATAGGGATCCCGGTACACTTCGAACACATCGAGGGCAAGGATAATCAGCTCGCTGACTCCTTGTCACGATTACTTTCTTCTCTAGTCTGTGCAGGATGGCCAGTAGAAGAAGACCTTGGAACTCTGGAGCTCGTGGCCACAGCAATTCAAG
Organism: Trichopus zeylanicus subsp. travancoricus; assembly: GCA_005019695.1. Taxonomy (NCBI): domain Eukaryota; kingdom Viridiplantae; phylum Streptophyta; class Magnoliopsida; order Dioscoreales; family Dioscoreaceae; genus Trichopus; species Trichopus zeylanicus. Next base: position 5,976 of record RXID01018610.1, on the reverse strand, counting down.
AAGTCCAAGCAGCCCCAGCACACAAGGAGTGGCAGCACCTAGCCGAGATGCTACTACAACTGCAGGTTCCCTGTAAATGAGCAGGATATCCGTGCAGCAGCAGCAACAACAATCACTGCACTACGGCAACTGTGTAATCTCCACACCAGCAAGCTATGGGAGTGCGAACGACTCAGCTACCAGGATCACTTTTGGGCCACCTGGTACCCTACAATGGCCCAGATAGACCAGCAGCTCCAGAATACCCTCCGACTAGTCCAAGATGCCATTTCCAGGACCAGCCTCTTTTCACTCTCTCAGACGCACACGGAGCGTGGTGGGAAGCGTAACTGGCCAAAGAAGATGGCACCCCACTGTACAAAGCCACTGTCCCGTAGCAGGCGGAGCGTGGTGGGAAGTATAGTAGCTAATACAGGAAAGTAGAATCCTGTTGTACAGTACAGTAGCAGCTAGAGCTACGAAATAAGAAGTCAAAGCCTAGCAAGAGGACGAGCCTAGCCAAAGGACAAGCTACCAGCCTATGAAAGCGAAGTCTTTTGGAGTCTTCTGTAAAGGCTATGCCTTAGGATATAAAGGCTACGCCTTAGGATAAGATCTCTTTTGGAGTCTTTTGTAAAGGCTACGCCTTAGGATAAGAAGGCTATGCCTAGGACAAGACTTCCCTTGGAGTCTTATGTAAAGGCTATAGGCCTACTCTAGTATAGGTAACTATTATGCTGATGTAAGCGCTTAGCTCATACCACCAGCTGATATGAGCGCTTACATCATCATGCCCTCTATATAAGGGGCATGCCTCCATTGTAAATGATCATCTAGGAATCCAGGTATCCAAGTATTGTAAGCAGGCGGAGCGTAGTGGGAAGTTTTGTAAGCAGGCAGGTGCTTCCTGGAAGTATAGCTACCACTGACCCGTAGCAGGCGAAGCGTGGTGGGAAGTATAGTAGCTAATACAGGAAAGTAGGATCCTGTTGTACAGTACATAGCAGCTATAGCTATGCAATAAGAAGTCAAAGCCTAGCAAGAGGACGAGGACTAGCCAAAGGACGAGCTACCAGCCTATGAAAGCGACGTCTTTTGGAGTCTTCTGTAAAGGCTATGCCTTAGGATATAAAGGCTACGCCTTAGGATAAGATTCTTTTGGAGTCTTTTGTAAAGGCTACGCCTTAGGATATAAAGGCTACGCCTAGGACAAGACTTCCCTTGGAGTCTTATGTAAAGGCTATAGGCCTACTCTAGTATAGGTAACTATTATGCTGATGTAAGCGCTTAGCTCATACCACCAGCTGATGTGAGCGCTTACATCACCGTGCCCTCTATATAAGGGGCACGCCTCCATTGTAAATGATCATCGAAAAATAATCCAAGTATCCAAGTATTGTAAGCATCGTGTGAATTTAGCAATAAGAATCCGAGAGTTTCTCCATATCTTCTCCTTATTTCTTGTTGCTACTTTCCTTCTTGAAAAAGAGCTTCCGCGACCTCGAACACTTCGGCGAGCATCGCCGGCGTTAGGAAGGTTGATTTCATGGTATCAGAGCTAGCTAAAGATATGGCGGAGTAGAACCCCCAAGAGGTCAAGGTGCCAAGAGTGCGAGGTAAGGGTCATACTTACCCAAATCCTGATCTTCACTACTGTGTTTAGATGTTGTGTTAAGAATTCATAAGTGCTATCTTTTTCTTTTGTGGTAATTTGCGGATTAGAATTAAGCATGGTTTTTACTGACTAGGTGAAGAGCTCTGTGTAAGGAAAAAGTACAGGTCCTAACTTGGCAGTGAAGGCGAGTGGCCGTGAGTAAGGCCAAGGGCACACCTGTATGATCCTGAAGCATTGCTTTAATCTAGTAAGGAATTGCCATGTTTAACCTAATACTGGAATTTATCCTTGGGAAAATTATGGTAACTGTGAACTTTTAGCCCATATGTCTGAAGCATGGGAAAAATCCATTCAGGAGGGGTATGAACGTTCCCAAACCTCTAGCCTTGAGTATCTTGACCTTGCTTTAGTAACAAAAGTTTCCACCAATGTACTAGCTTAGAACTTGTCTATTATTTACTACCAAACCTGTATTGCATCAGAAGTTAACTTAAAGAACTTAGAACAACTCTTTAAACTGCATCAAGCAAGCACCAGAGTCTTTGAACAAGCCCTCAGAAGACTAAAGGCTGCCAGAAGCCTAGGCAGCACCATGGAAATCCTAAGGGAATCCATCCTAAGGGAATCCATGCAGGGGGATACACGCCCAGGGGCCTCTGTACCTCGGTCCATGGACTTCTTATCGGATGAAAGTGATGACTAGCAGGATGAGGTGGAGGACCCAAGAGGAACGGTTACTGCAGCACGAGATGATACTTCAGGATGAAGTAGCACAAAATAGCACCACCTGTCCTATCCAGAAAAGAGATAACTATCTCACGGAGGAGACAAATCTGCTCCCTCAGCAACTAGGCCTCCATCCCTCACGGGATGATAAAGAAGAGTCAGAAGTGAACAAGGAGTCTATACCTTCTCCAAAAGAAAGTGAAGAGCATAACCTGCCAAATGAAGAGACGGAACCTCTAGGTGAAAAGGAGCCACCACAAGCGAAGCTAAGAAGGGAAGAACCAAGCATGACCAACTCCGAAGAGGTAACAAACCCCCGTGGTATGTTAAATCAAATGACTACGCTCTTTATGCTAGAAATTGAAGACAAGCACCAAAGCTGCCCTCGCTACGAAAGGGAATCACTACAGCAACTCCACTACAGGCAGTGCAAGCAGACGATTAAAGAGCAGCACGGCTACATCTCATGGTACGAAGAGGAGATCGCCCAGCTACAAGAAGCGCCGCAAGATCCAAATACTGCAAATCTAAAGAAGGCCAGAAAAAAGAAGAGAAATACTCTTACACCTGCTATGACAAATCAAGAACCAGGAGGACCGAGAAAGGTCACAGAATCCGACATTCCAGAAGGGGTTGTGTTTAACCCCCTTCCAGATAAAGGAGGCATCCATGCCTTTGGCAAGAAGGAGGAATGGGATACCCTAGGGGAACCCAGTGGTAAGTTTGATTATTATGTCCGATACTCACCACCCCCATCATTCTACTTGCCTTTTCCCAAGGCCAGCGAAGCTACTGGCTGGAACGATGATGAAGGATCGGCTAAAGGAAAGAAACCTGCCAACTCCTCTATAAACAATGAAGCAAATGCCCCGCAGGACGATACAGCAACAGAAGCTGAAATACTCCGTCTGGAGGAAGTCAGCCACGGAGAGGTCAAAGAGGGATATCAACCTCAGGAACCGTTGCCTGCCAAAAGCACCAATCCCCCAAGCAAACCTTCACAAACTAAAGTCCTTCAAGACAAGGAGGCATATCACCTTCGACCACAAGAAGAGAGGGATAAATGCCAGGGGAAGAAGCAGAGGAAAAAGAAAGTACTGCATTGCTTCAACTTAAATGAAGAAACCTACAATCTGGCTGATGAGGTAATGCTTTTCCCTAACACAATGAATGAAAAGCCTTATGTCATGATTATCAAGAAGATTTTCCAAGACAAGGATGGAAAAATATGCTTTACTGGGCAATGGTTATATCGCCCGGAAGAAGCACGCCTGATTGATGGGAGTACAAGGAGATTCAGGGATACTAGGGAACTCTTTTATAGTTTCCACACTGATATAATCCCTATAGAATCTATCATGCACAAATGTGTAGTTCATTACATCCCACGAAACAAGCAGCTGCCACTCCGCACAAAGCATCCTGGATTCATTGTGCAGGAAATTTATGACCACACTCAGAAGATTCTAAAGGATCTAGTGTCCAATGACTATGACATGAAAAGGCAATGTGAAATTGGGCTCCTGATCGAAAGGACAACAGCACTGCTGGGCAAACACCCAGAAGCCTTCACCAATCCGGCTAGCAGCTTGTAGAACACTCACAACACCAAGGCGAAGCATATACACTCCAACGCAACAGCAAGCGGAAGGATCAGCAGCACAGGAGAAGAAAACCGCCCACAAAGGGATACATACTGCATGCACCAAACAATGCAAAAGGTGAAAATCCATTGCCCCAAATGCAAGCTTATACAGGAGCAACGATATTATATTGCATGGTGCGAGGGAGAAATTGAGCGACTGCTGAAAGAAGTCGAAGGGAGAGCACAGGAGTTAGAAGCAGACCTGCACAAACACTATAATGAAAAGGAAGAAAAATCGGCAGCAGGACCAGCGGAAGAACAAGAACATACCAATGTTCTATTCCAAGCAAGTGCAATAGACAGAGCAACCCAGCTCAACTCAGAACCAAGAATGGTAAACAACATGCTCTACAGTATGCTTATTGTACTTGAAATACCAAATCTTCCCAGGTTCCAAGTACAAGCAATACTAGACACAGGATCTACCGCGTGCTGTATTGATGAAGCATCGGTACCACCTGAAGCATTGGCGCCAACTAATTGCATCATACAAGTCAACGGCGTCAACTCTCAACAAATGACGAACAGGAGACTCAAGCAGGGAAAGATGTACATCGGAGATAGCAGCTTCCAAATCCCCTGCACGTACAGTTTCCAAATGAAGCCAGGGAATGGAATCCAATTCATTATTGGATGCAACTTCCTGCGAACTATGCATGGGGGAGTACGTATACAAGGTAATGCGGTTACCTTTCATACTACCCCTGTGCAAGCAGAGAAGGCCACCGCTGTGGACAATCTGGAGGAGGCCCTCGTACCCGCAGACGGCACCCCACTGTCCACCGCCACTAACCCGTAGCAGGCGGAGCGTGGTGGGAAGGATAGCTACCACTGACCCGTAGCAGGCGGAGCGTGGTGGGAAGTATAGTAGCTAATACAGGAAAGTAGGATCCTGTTGTATAGTACGTAGCAGCTATAGCTATGCAATAAGAAGTCAAAGCCTAGCAAGAGGACGAGCCTAGCCAAAGGACGAGCTACCAGCCTATGAAAGCGACGTCTTTTGGAGTCTTCTGTAAAGGCTATGCCTTAGGATATAAAGGCTACGGCTTAGGATAAGATCTCTTTTGCAGTCTTCTGTAAAGGCTACGCCTTAGGATATAAAGGCTACGCCTAGGACAAGACATCCCTTGCAGTCTTATGTAAAGGCTATAGGCCTACTCTAGTATAGGCTACTATTACGCTGATGTAAGCGCTTAGCTCATACCACCAGCTGATGTGAGCACTTACATCACCGTGCCCTCTATATAAGGGGCACGCCTCCATTGTAAATGATCATTGAAAAATAATCCAAGTATCCAAGTATTGTATGCAATCGTGTGAAATAGCAATAAGAATCTGAGAGTTTCTCCATATCTTCTCCTTATTTCTTGTTGCTACTTTCTTTCTTGAAAAGAGCTTCCAAAACCTCGAACACTACGGCGAGCATCGCCGGCATTAGGAAGGTCGATTTCAGGAAGTATAGTAGCTAATACAGGAAAGTAGAATCCTGTTGTACAGTACAGTAGCAGCTAGAGCTACGAAATAAGAAGTCAAAGCCTAGCAAGAGGACGAGCCTAGCCAAAGGACGAGCTACCAGCCTATGAAAGCGACGTCTTTTGGAGTCTTCTGTAAAGGCTATGCCTTAGCATATAAAGGCTACGCCTTAGGATAAGATTTCTTTTGGAGTCTTTTGTAAAGGCTATGCCTTAGGATAAGAGGGCTATGCCTAGGACAAGACTTCCCTTGGAGTCTTATGTAAAGGCTATAGGCCTACTCTAGTATAGGCTACTATTATGCTGATGTAAGCACTTAGCTCATTCCACCAGCTGATGTGAGCGCTTACATCACCGTGCCCTCTATAAGGGGCACGCCTCCATTGTAAATGATCATCGAAAAATCATCCAAGTATCCCAAGTATTGTAAGCAATCGTGTGAAATAGCAATAAGAATCCGAGAGTTTCTCCATATCTTCTCCTTATTTCTTGTTGCTACTTTCTTTCTTGCAAAAGAGCTTCCGCGACCTCGAACACTT
>RXID01018606.1:0-13909 GCA_005019695.1 Trichopus zeylanicus subsp. travancoricus | reverse complement strand
CCTCTTTCCACTACTACTCCTCATCCTCCTTCCTTACTACTACTAGTATTACCTTACTACTGCTACTACTACTTACTACCTCTGTGTGTTTGCTGTTGCTGCTACTAATACTAACTACTGCTACAGCAAACACTACTAGGGGAATTGTAACTAGTCGAATAACAAACCTATTGCTATTACTAATACTAATATTATTACAACAACTACAATAACTACTAGTAGTACAACAATTCCTTTTGCTACTACTACTATAACTCCTACTGCTATTGCTATTGCTACAACTACTAGTACTCTTACTGCTACTACTAATACTACTACTTCTACTACTATAGCTCCTACAAATACTACTGCTACCACTTCTACTACTCCTCCTAGTATTACTACTACAACTACCACTGCTACTGGGACTACTGCTGCTGCTACTACTACTACTACTCCAACTCCTACTCCTACTATTACTCATACTTCTACTTTTGCTGCTATAACTTCTATAATAATAACTACTACTACTACAACCACAGCTGCTACTTCTGATACTCCTAATACTAATGCTACTACTACTTCTTCTACTACTACGGTGGCTACTTTTGTTGCCTTTAGTACATAGCGACTACTACTGCTGCTACTACTTCTACAGCTACCACAGCTATTTCTACTACTACTACTACAACAACAACACCTACTACGATTACTATTACTACAGCTACTACTACTACTATAACAACTACTACTGCCAATACTATTGCTATCAGTACTACTATTGCTACTAATACTATGACCACTACCACTTCTACTACAGCTACTACTACAAATACTACTACTACCACTACTTTTGCTACTATTGCAACTACTACTACTACTACTATTATTACTACTACTAATACTACTGCTACTACTACAACAACAACAACAACAACTGCTACTACTACTATAAGTACTACTACTACTACTATAATTTCTATTACTACCACTACTATTTTTGCTACTACAACTACTACAGCTGCGACTTCTACTATGACTACTACTATAACTAGTATTACTTCTAGTGCTAATGCTAGACCTACAAATACTACTATGAGTGGTTCAAATACAACTTCTCCTTTTACTTCTACAGCTACTAGTACTACCACTACTACTGCTTCTAGTACTACTACTACTGCTACTGATACTAGTACTTCTTCTCCGACTACTACTACTTCTGCAACTACTACTGTTACTAGTACAACCTCTACAAATACTATAATAACTACTACAACTCCTACTACAACTACAACTACTCCTGCTACTACTACTACAACTACTACCGCTGCTACTACTCCCACTAGTACTACTGCTAGTACCTCAGCTACTACTACTAATCCTACTTCAACTACTACTACTAATACTATTGCCACTACTGCTACTACTAGTATGACAGCTACTACCGCTACTACTACTCCCACTAGTACTACTACTAATCCTACTTCAACTACTACTACTCATACTATTATCACGACTGCTGCTACTACTACCACTGTGGCTGCTATGACTTTAATTACTACAACTTCTACTGCTACTGTTGCTACTACTGCTACTACTGCTACTACCACGATAGCTACTACTTCTAGTACTACTAGTACTACTACAGCTACCACTACTTCTACTACTACTATTTCTACTGCTACAACTACTACTTATCCTATGACTACTACTTCTAGCACTAGTATTGCTACTACTAATACTACTATTACAGCTACTAATGCTACTGCTACAACGACTAACGGTTAATCTACTACTGCTGCTACTACTACTACTACTACGACTACTACGCTTGTACTACTACTCCTGCTACCTCTACAACTACTACTACTATAGTTGCCACTACTAAAACAACTGCTACGAAAACTATGATTACCACAACAACAACAACTACCACTACTACAACTACTATTGCTACAACTACAATAACTACGATGGCTGCCACTACTAATATTACCACAGCGACTGCTACTCCTTCTGCTACTACTACTACATCTTCTACTACAATTACTAATCCAACTACTACTGCTGCGAGTACTACTGCTACACCTACTAAACCTACTGCCGCCACTACTGCTCCAGCCGCTACTACTGCTACTACTTCTGCTACTACTACTACATCTTCTACTATAATTACTAATCCAACTACTACTGCTACTAGTACTACTGCTAGTCCTACTAAAACTACTTCTGCTACTACTGCTACAGCGACTACTACTGCTACTACAACTAATACTACTACTACTATTTCAGCTACTACTAGTGCTACTACAACTATTGCTACTGCTGTTGCTGCTATTACCATTGCAACTACAACTATTATTACTTCTGCTACTACTACTACCACTACTGCTACAATAACTACTATACATGTTGCTAATATTACTACTATAGCTACTACTACTACTGCTGCTAGTACTACTACTACTTCGACTACTAGTACTACCACTACTACTGCTACTGCTACTATTGCTGCTACTACTGCTACTACTACTGCAACTACTACTGCTTCTACTGCTATTACTGCTGCTCCTACTACAACTACTGCTACTACTAGTAATACAACTATGACTACTACTACAACTACAGCTTCTACTACAACTACAACTGCAAATTGGTCTACTACTACTACGGCTACTAAGGCTGCTACAATTACAATAACAACAACAACTACTACTACTACTTCTGCTACTACTTCTACTATTACTTTTGCTACTACTGCTACTACTACTTACTCCTGACTACTATGTAGGCTTCCCTACGACGGCGGGCAACTACTTCGACTACGTCTACTACTACTCTACGCTACTATTACTAATGCGACTTGCTACTACTACAACATCTACTAATACTCACTTCTTACTACTACTACTGCATATACTACTTCTACTATTTGCTCTACTACTACTACTACTAGTAGGATACTACTACTACTACTACATCTATGTCTATGTGCTACTACCAATTAATTCTGCAACTACAAAACTACTGCTACCTAGTGGACTACAACTTGCTACTTACTATTACTACTACCACTACTACTACTTGTACTACTACTAGTACTACTCTAACGTTTAATACAACTACTACGGCTACTACTACTACTGCTACTGTTGCTACTACTACATCTCATACTACTACTAATTCTGCTACTACTACTACTGCAATGCCTACTACGGCTAAAACTACTACTACGACTACTACTACAAACCCTATCACCACTACTACAAGTACAACTACTTTTGCTACTACTACTACTACTACTACCATTGCTACTACTATGACTCCTACTTCTACGACTACTACTAATACTACTACCACTACTGTTGCTACTACTACTACTACGGCTATCGCTACTACTGCTACTGTTACAACAGCAACTAGTGTTGCTGCTAGTGCGACTAATGCAGCTACTACTACTAATACTACTAATACTGCTATAACTACTATTACTACTTCTCCCTGCTACTACTACTTCTACTACTTTCATTGTTACTGCTTTCGCTACTACAGCTACTACTACTAATAATTCAACAGCAATTATTAGTACCGATACTCATACTACTTCTGCTACTACTGCCGCTACTACTACTGCTGCTGCTACAACTTCTAAAGCTACCATAGTTGTTTCTACTACTACTACTACTGCAACACCACCTAATATTATTACTATTATTACTGCTATTACTACTACTCTAACAACTACTATACCAATACTATTATTGTTAGCACTACTATTGTTACTAATACTACGACCACTACCACTTCTACTACTACTACTACTACTAATACTACTACTACCACTACTTTTGCTACTATTGCAACTACTACCACTACTACTATTACTAATACTAATACTACTAGTACTACAACAACAACAACAACAACTACTACTACTACTATAATTTCTATTGCTACCACTACTATTTTTCCTAGAACAACTACTCCAGCTGCGACTTCTACTGTGACTACTACTATAACTCGTACTACTTCTAGTGCTAATGCTAGACCTACAAATACTACTATGAGTGCTTCAAATACAACTACTCCTTTCACTACTACTGCTACTACTACTACCAATACTACTGCTTCTAGTACTACTACTACTGCTACTGATACTACTACTTTTTCTCCTACTACTACTGTTACCACTACAACCTCTACAAATACTACAACAACTACTACAACTCCTACTACGACAATAAATACTCCTGTTACTACTACTACAACTACAATCGCTACTACTACTCCCACTAGCACTACTGCTACTACCTTGCTACTATTACTAATCCTACTTCAACTACTACTACTAATACTATTGCCACTATTGCTACTACTACTACGACAGCTACTACCGCTACTATGACTCCCACTAGTACTAGTACTACAGCTACTACCTTAGCTACTATAATTAATCCTACTTCAACTACTACTACTAATACTATTGTCATGACTACTGCTACTACTACCACTACAGCTACTACTACTAGCACTACTACTATTACCACTACTACTACAGCTACCACTACTTCTACTACTACTATTGCTACTAGTACAACTACTACTTATCCTATGACTACTACTTCTGGCACTAGTATTGCTACTACTAATACTACTATTACTGCTACTAATGCTGCTGCTACAACGACTAACGGTTAATCTACTACTACTGCTACTACTACTACTACGACTACTACGCTAGTACTACTACTCCTGCTACCTCAACAACCACTACTACTATAGTTGCTACTACTAAAAAAACTGCTATGAAAACTACGATTACCATAATAGCAACTACTACTGCTGCTACTACCACTACTACAACTACTATTACTGCAACTACTATAACTACGGCAGCCACTACTACTGATATTACCACTGCGGCTGCTACTACTTTAGCTACTACTACTACATCTCCTACTACAATTACTAATCCAACTACTACTACTAAAACTACTACTGCTACTACTACTATAGCCGCTACTACAACAACAACAACAACTACTACTACTACTACTACTACTTCAGCTACTACTAGTGCTACTACAACTATTGCTACTGCTGCTGCTGCTATTACTATAGCAATAACTACTATTATTACTTCTGCTACTACTACTACTGCTGCTACAATAACTACAATACATGTTGCTACTATTACTACTATTGCTACAACTATGACTAATGCTTCTAGTACTACTACAACTTCTACTACTACTATTATCGCTACTACTGCTATAGCTACTAATGCTGCTACTACTGCAACTACTACTGCAACTACCACGGCTTCTACTGCTGCTACCACTAGTACTAGTACTACTACTATGACTACTACTACAACTACAGCTTCTACTACAACTGCAACTACAAATTCGTCTACTGCTACTACGGCTACTAAGATCGCTACAATTACAATAACAACAACTACTACTGCTACTTCTGCTACTACTGCTACTACTGCTGCTACTACAACTACCACTATTACTTCTCCTACTTCTTCTGCTAGTACTGCTACTACTTCTACTACTACTAATACTAATGCTACTACTACTACTGCTACATCTACTACTACTACTACAACTACAACATCTACTACTTCAACTATTACTACTACTACAACTACTACTACTACTACTACTACATCTATTTCTAGCGTTACTACTACTAATTCTGCAACTACAACTACCGCTACTTGGAATACAACTACTATTACTACTACTACAACCAATACTACTACTTGTACTACAACTACTACTACTCTAACGTCTAAGACAACTACTACAACTACTACCACTACTGCTACAGCTGCTACTACTACATCTCCTAAACAAAAGACAGGCTCCCAATAAGAATATCTCATTGGGAAATTAAAAAACTTTATTAGAAACCCCAAGGATCGCCGAGCCAGCAGCCCGGGCATAGCCTACTGTCGGCTGCCGCTGCTCTTCCCAGAGGACTCCTTGGGCGATTTTATAGGCAGGAGGAGATAAGGTGCGGGTGCCTACTAGGCCCCATAGCAACCTTTACAGCTCATTCCCACCCACCAACCGACACACCAGTACAATAATTCACGAGAGGATAAGCCCCTCGTGAAAAAAAGCAAAAGGTGCCAGATAAAGCGGCTGGCACATCCGCTTTATTAAAGGAACAGCGGCAGACTATGATGGGTCCACCACATTCCGTCCCTGCTGTTCGCTGCGAACAGCACGGGTAGACCGCTCCATCGGCCGAGCAGGATCCCGCTCTTCGCGTCTTCACCTTTCTCCCACCACACTCCGCGCGAACCTTGATGGTCAAGCGGCTAGTAGTGAAAGGTGGCGTTGTCACTGCAAGCTGTGATCGGGCGATCCTTGGATTTCTAAAAATGAAGAGCAACCTCTCTTTTGCTCTTTGCTCCATTACGCAGAGTCTTTGGCGACACCATCTCGACTCGGTCAGGGTCCAAGCAGCTTACTCCGCCTGTAGACGTTCTCCGAGCAAACCGTCTCCACCGGACATCAATATTCCTTGAGTTCTACCAGTCAAGATGTGATTATCCCCCTGGGGTTCCACTAGTTTAGGCTTGCCTTCGGTCTTACGGCACCCCGTTGCAACTTACTGCCAAACTCGGGCCTGAGCCCAGCCATATCCAGTTTTATCCCCACATCCTAAAACTGGTATAGTGAAGGCAATATCAATGTGCTAAGAGGACAGCCTGCCAAGTACCTCGTGCGGATAGTAGACGTCGACCGATCTGGTACTGCTGACTGAACAGAAGCGAAGTCCCGCCACCGACTCCAGTAACAGATCCCTTGATCCAGCTCTGATACCAAGTTTTGGGTGCGGAAGGGAAGGAAACAAAAGACAGGCTCCCAATAAGAATAAGGAGAAGGGAAACTCGCAGATCTCATTGGGATTTCTCAGGGCAGTAATCGGTAATCAACGAATCAAGCTGCAGCCCCACATCATCAAGAAGATTGCAGACTTCCAAGAATAGGATCTGACTACCACAAAAGGCCTCCGAGCCTGGCTCAGAATCTTGAACTACGCCCGAAATTATATCCCTAATCTGGGAACTCTACTCGGGCCACTCTATGCAAAGACAAGTCCTACGGGAGAGAAGCGCTGGAACTCCCAAGACTGGGACTTAGTCGCTAAGATCAAGGCCTTGGTACAGAAGCTGCCGGATCTCGAACTCCCACCAGAAGCCAGCTATATGATCCTCGAGACCGACGGCTGCATGACGGGATGGGGCGGCATATGTAAATGGAAGCCCCACAAATATGACCCTAAATCCATGGGGAAGGTATGTGCCTATGCAAGCGGCAGGTTCCACCCGATCAAATCTACTATTGATGTGGAACTATATGCCGTCATCAATACGCTGGAAGCACTCAAAATCTACTACTTGGACAAGGCTGACCTCACTATTCAAACCAACTGTCAAGCTATTATTAGCTTCTTCAACAAGTCGGTCAACAATAAGCCTTCCCGCGTACGCTGGCTTGCCTTCACCGACTACATTACCGGCACGGGATTCGCCATCCAATTTAAGCACATCAGCGGAGAGGATAACCAGCTGGCGGATACTCTCTCCCGCTTAATTACTTCTCTTATTATTTCAGTATGGCCTGCACCCGAAACATAGGATGGCTTGCAGCGACAACGCCGCCTTTTGCTACTAGCCGCCTGACCATCAAGGTTTGCGCGGAGCGTGGTGGGAGAAAGGTGAAGATGCAAAGAGCTGGATCCTGCTCGACCGATGGAGCGGTCTACCCGTGCTGTTCGCAGCGAACAGCAGGGACGGAACGTGGTGGACCCATCATAGTCCGCCGCTGTTCCTTTAATAAAGCGAATGTGCCAGCCAGTTTGTCTGGCACCTTTTGCTTTTTAGTCACGAGGGGCTTATTCTCTCGTGAATTATTGTACCTTTTGCTTTTTAGTCACGAGGGGCTTATCCTCCCGTGAATTATTGTACTGGTGTGTCGGTTGGTGGGTGGGAATGAGCTGTAAAGGTTGCTATGGGGCCCACTAGGCACCCGGAGCTTATCTCCTCCTGCCTATAAAACCGCCCGAGGAGTCCTCTGGGAAGGGCAGCGGCAGCGGGCAGCGGGCTGTACCCGGGCTGCTGGCTCGGCGATCCTTGGGGTTTCTAATAAAGTTTTTTTTTATTTCCCAATGAGATCTGCGAGTTTCCCTTCTCCTTATTCTTATTGGGAGCCTGTCTTTTGTTTCCTTCCCTTCTGCGCCCAAAACTTGCTCTACCACTAATTCTGCTACTACAACTGCAATGCTACTACGGCTATAACTACTACTGCGACTACTACTACAATCCCTGCCACCACTAGTACAAGTACAACTACTTCTACTACTACTATTACTACTACCACTGTTACTACTATGACTCCTACTTCTATGACTACTACTAATACTAGTACCACTACTGCTACTACTACTACTACTACTACTACTACTACTATAATTACTACTGTTATCGCTACTATTGCTACTGCTACAGCAACAACTAGTACTGCTACTAGTGCGACTAATGCAACTGCTGCTACTACTACTACTACTAATACTACTATAACTACTATTACAACCTCGCCCCGCTACTACTACTACTTCTACTACTTTCATTGCTACTACTTTTGCTACTACTGCTATGGCTGCTACTGCTACTACTACTACTAATTCAACAGCAACTATTGGTACCATTACTCCTACTGCTTCTGCTACCAATGCTACTACTACTACTACTTCTACTCCTGCAACTACAACAACTACTACTACAGCAACTGTTGCTACTACTACCACTCCTACAACTACTGTTGCTACAACTATCGGTGTGGTATCTACTGCTACTACGGCATCTACGACTGCTACTATTGCTTCTACTACAATAACTACTACTACTGCTACTACTATAACTAATTTTGCTGTGACTTCGACTACACCTACTATTACAACTGCTGGTAATGCAATTAGTCCTACTACTACTACTGATGCTACCACTACTACTGCTACTACTGCTACTACTAATGCTCCAACTACTACTATAGTAATTATTACTACTACTGCTACAAGTACTACTACTGCAACGACTACTACTACTACAACTGCTACTCCTACTAATATTACTGCTGCCACTACTACCATTGCTACAACTTGTATCACAACAACTACTACTGCAACAACTACTACTAATGCCACTGCTACTTCTACTACTGTTACTTCTACTATAACAACCGCTACTATGACTACTTCTGCTAGGACTACTACTACTACTATTGGTACTACTACTACTACAACTACTACTATAGCTACAACTGCTACTGCTACTACAACAACAACCACTACTGCTGCTAATACTACTACTACTACTACTACTATAACTACTACTACCACTACTACCACTACTACTATAACTACTACTACTACTATAACTACTACTTCTACTTCTAAGACTGCTGCTACTGCTACTACTACTATAGCTACTACAACAACTACTACTACTATTACTACTGCTATTACTGCTCCTATTGCTACTAGTAATACTACTACCGCTACTACAGTTACAATTACTACAACTACAACTACGATTGCTACTACTAATACTACAACTTCTCCTACTACAAGTACTACTAATACTACTGCTGCTGCTGCTGCAGCTGATGATGCTGCTAATATTGCTACTACTATTGCTGCTACTGCTTCTGGTGCTTCCACTACCATTACTACTGCTACTACTACCACTACTCCTACTACTACTACAATTGTAACTGTTACTAATGTTGCCATTACATCTACTGCTACTACCACTACTTCTCCTACTACTTCTACTGTTGTAACTATTATTGCTTCTGCTGCTACTGCTACCACTCCTACTTCTACTGCTACAACTATTGCTACTACTACTACTACTTCTCCTACTGCTGCTACTACGACAGCTACTACTACTATTGCTACTACTTCAGCTACTACTGTGGCTACAACTCCTGCCACTACTACCCTGACTACTAAAACTACTACAACTACTTCTACTCCTACTAGTTCGGCTATTGCTTCTTCTGCTACTACTATGATTGCTGCTACTACAACTTCTACTAATACTGCTCCAACTACTACTACTACTGCTACTAGAACTCCCACTGTTACTACTACTATGATAATAACTACTATTGCTTCTACTATGACTACTACTACCACAACTACTACAGCTCTTGCTACTACTACTACTACTATTTCAACTGGTACTATTGATACTCCAACTAGTACAACTGTTGTTACTCCTACTACTCCTACTACTACTTCTACTGCTACTACTCCAACTGCTACTGCTACTTCTACTTCGGCTACCACTATGACTTTTGCTACTACATCTACTACTACTACGAATGCTGTGACTACTGCAACTACTACAAGTACTACTTTCGCTACTACTTCTGCTACTAATGCTGCTTCTACAATTATTGTGACTTCTACTAGTACTGCTACAACTATAATTGTTGCAACTTGTGCTGTAACTGTAACTTCTACAACAAGTATAACTACTACTACTTCTATTTCAACTACTGCCAGTGCTTCTACTACTACTTCTACTACTACTACCACTACTACTACTATTGCTACTACCACTACTACTACTACTACTACTACGTATGCTGCTACTACTACTACTACTACCACTACTACTACTATAGATGCCACTATTACTGCTTTAGCTACAACTACAACTTCTGCTACTTCTACTACTTCTACGATTGCTGCTGCTTCTACTACTACTACTACTTCTGCTACTACTACTACTGCTGCTACTACTGCAACTACTTCTCATACTACTACTAGTTTTGCTTCTACAACTACTGCTACTGGTGTTACTACGGCTACAACTAATATTGCAACTACTACTACAACTACAACTACCACTACTACTACTACTACTACTACTTCTGCAACTACTGAAACTACTGTTACAACTGCTGCTACTACTACTCCTACTTCTACTACTACTACTAGTACTATTGCCACTATTGCTACTACTGCTGCTACTACTGCTCCTCCTACTACTACTACTATAACTATAATAACTATCGCCACTAGTGCTACAACTATAATAACAACTACTACTGTTACTACTGCTACAAATGCGGCTACTAATGCAAATACTACTAGTACTGCAACAACCACTATTACTACTTCTCCAACTACAACTACTTCTGCTGCTACTACTACTATTTCTATTACTTTTATTGCTGCTACTTCAACTGATTCTACTTCAGCTTCTACTGCTACTACTATTGCGATTCAATAGCAACTATTGGAGCCATTACTAGTACTACTTCTACTACCACTACTACTACTACTACTACTTCTACTACAACTACTTTTACTCTTCAAACTATAACAACTACTACTACAGCAACAGCAGCTGTTACTACTTCTTCCCCAACTACTACTACTACAGCGACAACTATCTGTATGGTATCTAATGCTACTACAACTTCTACGACTGCTACTACTACTTCTGCTACTATGACAACTATTACGACTATGCTACTACTATTTCTGCTGCTACTTCGACTACACCAACTATTACCACTGCTACTATTGCAATTATTGCCACTACTACTAGTGATGCTACTACTACAACTACTACTAATGCTACCACTGCTGCTGCTGCTACTATTGCGGCAACTACTACTACTACTACTACAACTACTACTACTATTCCTACTGCTGTTGCTACTGTTGCTGCAACTACTACTACTACTACAACTACTACTACAACTATTCTTACTCCTACTCCTACCACTGCTACTACTACTACTACTACTACTACTACTATTACTACTACTACTACTACTACTACTACTACTACTACTCTCTCCTACTGCTAGTAATATTAGAACTACTGTTGATATAGCTACTACTACAACAACAACTATTACTACTACTACTACAGCTACTACTACTACTACTACTACAAATACAACTCCTAGTGCTACTACTACTAGTCCTATTACAACAACTACTAGTCCTATTACAACAACTACTACTATCACTACAATTTATACTACCACTACTACTACAACTACTGTTGTTGCTACTACTACTAATACTGTTGCCACTACTTCTACTACTACTACTACTGCTACTAATACTCTTTCTAAATCTCCTACTACTACTACTACCCCAACTCCAACTACTACAACAACAACAACTACTACTACTAATACTATTGCTAGTACAACTACTAGTACGACAACTACTCCCACTGCTACTACTACTACTTACAACAACAACTATATTTACTGGAACTACTACAACCTCAACAATAGTGACTACTACTACTATAACTACTTCTAATACTACACAAGCTACTACTGCTACTCCTTCTATTACTACCACTACTACTGCTACTACTGCTACATTTGTGACTAATCCTACTACTTCTACTAAAACTACTACTATTACTACTACTAATGCTGCTGCTACTACTACTATTGCATCTCCTCCTCCCCCTCCTCTTGCTACTACTACCACTACTACTACTGGTATTACTACTACTAATGCTATACTACTAATACCACTACGACTACAACTACTACTAATGCAGCAACTACTACTACTACAGCTACTACAACATCTACTACCACTAAAACTACTACTTCTACTACTTCTCCTATTACTGCTGCTACTACTGCTATTACTACTACAACTACCACTACTACTACTACTACTGTTACTACTACAACTGCTATGACTATGACTATAACAACAAAAACTACTACTACTCCTACACCTGCTACTACTACTATGATTGCAACTACTACTACTTTTGTTGCTGCCACTATAACCACTACTACTGCTATAACCGCTATTACCACCACCACCACCACCACTACTCATATTACCACTACTACTACTACTACTACGATGACGACTACTACTACTACTACCACGATAACTATTTCTACTACTACTATTATTACTGGCATTTCTACTTCGGCTACTACTGTCACTACTACTAGAGCTACTAATACTGCTACTACTTCTACTACTATAATAACTGCTATGACTCCTACTACTACTATGACTAATATTACTAGTACTATGACTACTACTGCTGCTACTGCTACTGCTACTACTCTTGCGACAACTAGTCCTTTACTACTAGTACTACTACTACCACTGCTTCTAATGCTACTACTTCTACTACTAGTACTACTACTACTACTGGCACTACAACTACTCCAACAACTACTACTATTACTACTACTAACACTACCACTACAACAACTACTACTACGATAACTACTTCTACCATGACTAATACTACTACTATGGCTACTACTGCTACTACTAGTCCAATTACCACTACTACTATCGATACTACTACTGCTACTATTACTACTACTACTTCTACTACCACTAATTTTGCTATGACTACAACTACTACTACTGCTACTGAAATAGCTGCTACTCTTACTACTAGTACTACACCTACTAGCACTACTACTTATATTGCAACAATTACAGCCACTTTGGCTGATACTCCTACTACAACTAGTACTACTACTAGTACAGCTACTACTATTGCTACAATTACTACTCCAACTGCTACTATTGCAACTACTGCTACTACTACTGTAGCTGCTGTTGCTACTAATACAGCTACTACTACTACTACTACTACTACTACTACTACTACTGAGACTGCTACCACTACTACTACACTATTAAAACTACTACTGCTGCTGCTGCTGCTACAACTACAAATACTACTATTGCTTGCCATTGTTGTACGCTTACTATTACTTACTAATACTTTTCTCCTTAAAACTACCTACTACAACACCTTCTCATTACTAGACAGGCTCCTCCTCCTTCCCTCTCTCTCTTGCGATTAATA
>RXID01018599.1:0-10596 GCA_005019695.1 Trichopus zeylanicus subsp. travancoricus | reverse complement strand
CTGCTATTTCCATTATTACTACTGCTGCAACTGCTACTATTATTACTATTACTAACACTTCTACTGCAACTGCTACCAGTACTACTACTACTATTATTTCCACTTGTACTACTGCAACTGTCGCTACTACAACTACTCCCATTACTACGATAAGTACTACTACTGCTCCTACCAGCGATACTACTACTACTACTTCTACTGTTACTTCTACTACTACTACTCCTACTACTACTACTATGACTACTACTAGCCGTAATAGTAGCAGTAGGAGTAGAAGAAATTGTAGCAATAGTAATTTTAGTGGAACAGTAGCCGCAGCAGCAGCAGTTGTTCTAGTAGTAGCAGTAGTAGTAGTAGCAATTGTAGTAATAATATTAGCTATTGTAGTAGTAGTAGTAACAGTAGTTATAGTAGATAGTAGTAGTCATAGAAGTAGGAGAAGTAGTAGTAGTAGTAGCAGTAGCTGCAGCGGTAGCTGCCATAGCAGCAACAGGAGTAGTAGCAGTTGTAGTACTAGTCATAGTAGTAGTAGTAGTAAAAGTAGTAGTAGCAGAAATTGTAGTAGTGGCAGTTGTAGTTGGGGTTGTAGATGTAGTAGTAGCAAAAGTATAAGTTATAGTAGTAGCAATAGTAGCTATAGCGGCATGGGCAGTTGTCGCTATAATAGTTGTAGTAGCAGTAGTAGGATTAGTAGGAGTTGTAGTAGTAGCGACGATACCAGTAGTAGTTGTAGTTGCAGCAGTAGAAGTAGTAGTAGTAGTTTTAGTAGTTAGGGTAGTAGTAGTAGCAATAGTAGCAGTAGTAGTAGCAGCAATAATAGCAGCAGAAGCAGCAGTAACAGTCGTAGTAGTTGTGGTAGTAGTTTTAGTAGTAGTAGGAGTTTCAGTAGTGGTAATAGTAGTGGCAGTAGTAGAAGTAGTAGCAGTAATAGCAATAGCAGCAGAAGTAGTTGTAGGAGTATAAGTAGTATTAGTAGTAGTCATGGCAACCGTAGTAGTAGTAGTAGCAGTAGTAGTAGTAGTTGTTGTTGTTGTTCAAGTAGTTCTAGTAGTAATAGCATAAGCAGTAGTTGTAGTGGTAGGAATAGTTGTAGTAGTAGTAGTAGAAGCAATAGTAGGAACAACAGTACTTGTAGTAGTAGCCGTAGCAGTAGTAGTGGCAATAGTTATAATAGAAGTACTAGTAGTAGTAGTTGTTGTGGTAGAAATAATAGTCGTAGTTGTAGTAGTAGTCATATTAGTAGTATTAGTAGTAATAGTTGTATTAGTGGTAGTGGTGCTAGTGATAGCAGCAGCAGCAGTAGTAGAAGTATTAGTATTCATAGTAGTAGTAGTCATAGTAGTAGTCATAGCAGCCATAGTAGTACTAGAAGTAGTAGAGCAAAGTAATAATTATACCGATAGTAGTAGCAGAAGTAGTAATAACAATAGTAGTGGCCGCTATATTAGTAGTAGTGGTATTAGTAGCAGCAGTAGTAGAAGGAGCAGGAGCAGTAGTAGTAGGAGTAGCAGTTGTAGTTGCAGTAGTAGTAGTCATTGTAGGAGTAGTAGCAGCAGCAGTAGGATTATCATTAGTGTAAATAATAGTAGTTTTCATTGTAGGAGGAGTAATAGTAATAGTAGCAGTAGGAGTAAAAGAAATAGTTACAATAGTATTAGAAGTAGAGCAGTGGTAAAAGTTGTAGTAGTAGCTGTTGTAGAAGTAGTAGGAGCAGTAGTAGTAGTAGTCGTTGCACTAGTGGCAGTTAGAGTTGTTATAGTACTAGTAGTTGTAGTAGTAATATTAGGCAAAGTAGTAGTAGTAGTAGGTGCAGCCTCAGCGGCAGCAGCATGAGTAGTTGCAATTATAGTAGTTGTTGTAGCAGTTGGAGTAGGAGTAGAAATTATACTAGCAATAGTAGCTATAGCAGCATGTTTAGTTGTAGCTGTAGTAGTTGTAGTCGTTGTAGTAGTAGTAGTATTGATAATTGCAGTAGTAGATGCACAAGTAGCAGTAGAAGTAATAGTAGTGGAAGTAGTACAAGTAGTAGCAGTAACAATCATAGTAGCAGTCGTCGTAGAAGTAGGAGAAGTAGTAGTCATAGCAGTTGCAATAGTAGTAGCAATAGTAGTAGCAGCAGTAGCAGCAATAGCAGCAGCAACAGCAGCAACAGCAGTAGTAGTGGTAGTAGTAGTAGTAGTGGCAGTAGTAGTGGTAGTAAGAGAAATAGTAGTAGTAGCAGCAATAGTAGTAGTAGTTACAATAGTAGTAGTGTTAGCAGTAGCATCAGCTGTAATAGTAGTAGAATTTGTTGTAGCGGGAGTAATTGTGCTCGTATTAGTAGTAGCAGTAGTAGTTGTTGTTGTATTAGTAGCAGCAGTAGTAGCAGTAGAAGCAGTAGTTGTAGTAGTATTAGTAGTAATGGTTATAGTAGTAGTTGCAGTAGCAGTATTCTTAGTAGTAGTAGTGGTTATAGTAATTGTCATAGTTATAGTAGTAGTGGTAGCAGTAGTAGTAGTAGGAGTAGTAGTGGAGGTAGTATTAGTAGTAGTTGTTCTTGTTGTTGTAGCAACAGTAGCTGTTGTAGCAGCAGCAGCAATAGTAGTAGTAGTAGTAGAAGAAGTAATAGTCATAGTAGAAGTGCTAGTCATAGCAGTAGTAGTCATTGTAGTAGTAGTTGTACTAGAAGTAATAGTAGTAGTCGTTGTAATAGTAGTTGTACTGGAAGTAATAGTAGTAGAAATAGCAGCAACATTAATAATAGTAGTGGTGGTAGCAGTAGTATTAGTAGGAGTAGTAGTTGTAGGAGCAGTTGAAGTAGCAACAGTAGTAGTAGCAATGGTAGCGTTAGCATCAATAGTAGTAGTAGTAGTAGTAGTATCATTAGCACTAGTAGCAATAATAGTAGTAGTAGTTGTAGTAATAGCCGTAGAAGCAGTTGTAGAAGCTATAGTAGTAGTAGTAGTAGTAGTAGTAGTAGCATCAGTAGTCGTAACAGGAGCAGTAGTTGTAGTAGTAGTAGAAGCAGTAGAAATAGTACCAGCAATAATATTAGCAAAAGTTGGAGCAGTAGTACTAGTAGTTGCCTTAGTAGTAGCACGCAGAAGTAGTAGCAGTAGTACTACTAGTATTAGTAGTTAAAGCAGCAATTATAGTAGTAGTTGTAATACTAGTAGCTATAGTAGTAGTAGGAGAAGTTGTCACAATAGTAGTTGTAGCCGCAGCTGCAGCAACAGTAGTAGTAACAGCAGTAGTAGTAGTAGTAGTAGCAGCAATATCAGTACTAGTAGAAATAGTAGTAGTAGTTGTTGTTGTTGTAGTAGTAGTTGTAGAAGTAGCCGCAGTAGTAATAGAAGTAGTGGTAGTGGCATTTGTTGTCAAAGTCATAGTAGTAGTAGTAGTATTAATACTAGTAGAACTAGTAGTTGCAGTAGTAGTAGAAGTAGTTGTAATTATAGTAGTTATAGCATCTGCAGAAGTAGTAGTAGCAATAGTAGAGCAGCAGCTGTAGTAGCAGTACTAGTAGTAGTAGTGCTGGTAATAGAATTATTAGTTGCTGTAGTAGTAATAATAGTTGAAGTCGGAGGATTAAGTAGTAGCAAGAGAAATAATAGTAGCTATAGTAGCAACAACAACAAAGCAACAGAAGTAGCAGCAGCAGTAATAGTAGTAGGAGTAGTAGTTGTAGTAGTAGTAGGAGCAGCAATAGTAGTAGTTGAAGTAGTACCAGTAGTAATAGTAGTAGCAGTAGTTGTAGTAGTAGTAGTAGCAGAAGTAGTAATAGTAGCAAAAGTAGTAGTAGTAATAGTAGCAAAAGTAGTAGTAGTAGAAGTAGTTGTTGTAATTTTAGCAACCGCAGGAGTAGTAGAAGTTGTAGAAGAAGTCGCAGTAGTATCAGTAGTAGCAGCCGTAGCAGTTTTAGTAGTAGTAGTTGCACTAGCAGCAGAAGTTGTAGCATTAGTGTTGGTCTTGGTATTACTAGAAGTAGTAGTAGTTGTTGTAGCGCTAATAGTTGCAGTAGTAGTTGTAGTTGTAGTAGCACACATAGTATTAGTTGTTGTAGTAATAGTAGTAGTAGTAGTAGTAGTAGCAGCAGTATTAGGGGAAGTAGAAGTAGTAGCAGAAGTACTAGTGGTAGTTGTAGTAAAAGCAGTAGCAGTAGTTGTACTAGCAGTTGTAGCAGTAGAAGTAATAGTAGTAGAATAGCATTATTAGTGTAGAACTAGCAATAACAGCAGCAGGAGTAGTAGTAGTAGTTGCAGTAATAGTAGTAGTAGAAGTAGTTATAATAGTACTTGTAGTTGTGGTAGTAGAATCAGTAGTAGTAGTGCCAACAGTAGTGGTAGTGGTAGTAGTAGTAGTAATAGAAGTAGTATTAGTAGTAGTAGTAATCGTAGCAATAGCAGTAGTAGCAGTAGTAGCAGTAGTAGCAACAGTAGCACTTGTTGTTATTGTTGTTGTAGGGGAAGTTGTAGTAGCTAGGTGGTAGTTGTTGTTGTAGTTGTAGTAGCAGTAGTAGTCTTAGTAGTAGTAATAGTAGTAGTTATAATAGTAGTAGTAGCAATTGTAGTGGTAGTAGTATTAGTGTAGTAGTAGTCGTAGTAGTAATAGTGGCAGTAGTAGTAGTAGTAGTAATAGTGGCAGTAGTAGTAGTAGTAGTAATTGTAGTAGTTGTAATAGTAGTCAATATTGTAGTAGTAGTAGTACCTATAGTAGTAGTAGTGGTAGTAGTAGTAGCAGTAGTATTAGTCGCGATAGTAGTAGTAGGTGCAGTAGTAATAGCAGTGATAGTAGTAGCAGAAGTAGTAGTAGAAGCAGTAGTAGTAGTTGAAATAGTAGTAGAAGTAGTAGGAGCAAAAGTTGCAGTTGTAGTAGTAGGAGCGGTTGTATCTGTAGTCAAAGTAATAGCAGTCCCAGCAGCAGCAGCAACCATTGTAGTATCTGTAGTAGTAGTTGTAGTAATAGAAGTAGTAGTAGAAGGAGACGTGGTAGTAGTAGTAGCGGTAGTAGTAGTAGCAGATGTAGTAGTAGTTGTTGTAGTAGCAGCTGTAGTAGTAGTTGTTGTAGTAATAGTAGGAGAAGTTGTAGTTGTAGTAGAAGTAGTAATAGTAGCATATGTAGTAGTAGTAGTGGTAGTAATAGTAGTTGTTGTAGTACTAGCAGTAGTGGAAGTAGAAGTAGTAGTAGTCATGGTAGTAGTAGGTGAAATAGTAGTAGAAGCGGTAGCAATAGTTAAAGTAGAAGTAGTAGTAGTTGTAGTAGAAGTTGCAGTTATAGCACAAGTTGCAGTAGTTGTAGTAGTGGTAGTACTAGCAGTAGTTGCAGTAATAGTAGTCGCAATAGTAGTAGCTGAAGTAGTAGCTGAAGTAGGAGCAAATGTTGTAGTAGTATTTGGAGTAGTAGAAGCAGTTGAAGCTGTAGCTGTAGTAGTAGTAGTAGGAGTAACAATAGTAGTAGTTGTATTACAAGTAGTAGTAGTACTTGGAGTATTAGTAGTACCAGTTGAGGTGGTGGTAGTAGTAGTAGCAGGAGCAGAAGTAGTTGTGGTAGTTGTAGTCATAGTAGTAGGAGAAGTTGTAGTTGTTGTCGTAGAAGCAGTGGGAGTGGGAGTTCTAGTAGTAGTAGTAGTAGTAGTAGTAGTTGGAGCGGTATTAGTAGAAGTTGTAGTAGCAGTAGTCATAGTAGTAGAAGAAGCTGTAGTAGCCGAAGTAGTAGGAGTAGAAGTAGTAGTAGTAGTTTTATAAGTCGAGGTAGTAGCAGTAGTTGTAGCAGCATCAGTAGTAGAAGTAGTAGCAGTAGTAGTAGTTGCTGTCATAGTAGTAGCACTAGGAGAAGTAGGAGAAGTAGAAGTAGTAGTTGTTGTAGCAGTTTAGTAATAGTAGTAGTAGTAGTGGTAGCAGTAGCAGTAGACGCGATAGTGATAATAGTAGTAGAAGTAATAGGAGAAGTAGTAGGAGTAGCTATAAATGTCGTTGTAGAATTAGTAGCTGTCGCAGTTGTAATAGCAGTAGTTGTGGTAGTAGAAGCAACAGTAGCTGTAGCAGCAACAGTAGTAGTAGTATTTGTAGGAGCATCACCAGCAGCAGCAGTATTAGTAGTAGTTGTAGTTGGAGAAGTAGTAGTAGTTATAGTAATTGTAGTAGTATTAGAAGTAGTAGTAGGAATAGTGTTAGTAGTAATAGTAGCACTAGTAGTGGTAGTAATATTAGTAGTAGGAGTAGGAACAGTAGTAGTGGTGGTGGTGGTGATGGTTATAGTTGTAGTAGCAGTAGCAGTAGTCTTAGAAGTAGTAGTAGTTGTTATAGTTGTAGTGGTAGTTACAGTAGTAGTAGCAGTAGCAGCAATAGTAGTGGTTGTAGTAGTAGTAGTAGTAGTAGTAGTAGTAGTAGTAGTAGTAGTAGTAGTAGTTGTAGTATTAGTAGTTGTAGTTGCTATTATTGTAGCAGCAATAGCAGTTATAGTAGTAGTAGGAGTAGTAGTTGTGGTAGTAGTAATAGTAGTAGCAGAAGTAGTGGTGCTAACAGTAGTAGTCGTAGTTGTAGTGGTAGTTATGGTAGAAGTAATAGTAGCAAAAGTAGCATCAGCATAAGCAGTAGTAGTAGTTGCAACAGTAGTGTTAGTAGGTATAGTAGTAGTAGTAGTAGAAGCAGCAAAGCAGTAGTAGTAGTAGTAGCAGTAGTATTAATAATAGTAGTAGTAGTAGTTGGAGCAGTTGTGGTAGTAGTAGCAGTAGTAGCTGTAGTAGTAGCAGTGGTGGAAGCATTATTAGTAATCGTTGGAGTAGCATAAGCAGTAGTAGTAGCAATAGTAATAGTAGGTGTTGTCGAAGTAGTAGAAGAAGTAGTAGTAGTAATCATAGTAGTAGTCGTAGTAGCAAAAGCAGTAGTAGCAGTCGTAGAAGCTATAGTAGCAGTAGATACCATATTGGTAGTTGTAGCAGTTGTAGTAGTAGTCGGAGTTGTACTAATAGTAGCAGCGATAGCTTTAGTAGTAGTAGTTATAGTTGCAAGAGTAGTAGTTGCAATAGAAGTAGAGGTAGTAGTTGTAGTAGCAGTGGTAGCAGATGTAGTACTAGTAATGGTACCAATAGTTACTGTTGAATCAACAGTAGTTGTTGTAGTAGTAGCATTAGTAGTAGTAGCAGAAGCAGTAGCAGTGAAAGTAGTAGAAGTAGTAGTAATAGTAACAGCAGAGTAGTAGCCGAAGTTGTAATAGTAGTACCAAATAAAGTAGTAGTAAGATAAGTTGTAATAGTAATTATAGTAGCACTAGTAGTATTAGTAGTAGTAGCGGCATTAGAAGCGGTAGTAGCAGTAGTAGTTGTTGTCATAGATGTAGTAGTAGTAATTATAGTAGTAGTAGAAGTAGTCGTAATAGTAGTAGTTGCAGTAGTGGTAGTAGTATTAGTAGTAGCAGTAGAATTGGAAGTAGTAGTAGTAGCAGTGGTACTAGTAGGAGGAGTAGTAGTACTAGCAGAAGTGGTAGTAGTAGTAGTGGTGGTAGTAGTTCTAGTAGTAGGCACAGTAGTAGGAGCAGCCGTAGTAGGTGTTGCAATAGTAGTTGTAGTAGTAGCAGTAGTAGCAGTAGTAGCAGTAGGAGTTGTTGCAGTAGTAGTATTAGCATTAGTGGTAGTAGTAGCAGTAGTAGTAGTTGCTGTAGTAGTTGTATTAGTTGTAATAGTAGTAGCATTAGTAGTACTAGTAGAAGTATTGGTCGTAATTGTAGTAGTAGCAATAATAGTCCCAGTGGCAGTTGTTGTAGTTGCAAAAGTAGTAGTAGTAGTACCAGAAAAAGAAGTCATAGTAGAAGTGGTAGTAGTAGTAGCAGTAGTAGTAGTAGAGGTAGTAGATGTAGTAGTAGTAGAAGTCATAGAAATAGTGGCCTATGTAGTAGTAGAAGTACTAGTAGTCACAGTAGTCATAGCTGTCGTAGAAGCAGTAGAAGTAGTAGTCGTAGTCGCAACTGTAGTAGAAGTAGTAGTAATAGCAATAGAAGTAGCCGCAAAAGAAGTAGAAGTAGTAGTAGTAGCAGTTGTAGCAGGAGTATCAGAAGTAGCAGCAGTGGTTGTAGTACAAATGGTAGTGGGCGTAGTAGTTGTACTATGACTAGGACAAGTAGCAGTATAAGCTATAGCAATAGTAATAACAGTAGTAGCAATAGTTGAAGTAGTAGTAGTAGCTATAGTAGCAAAAATAGCAGTAGTTGTAGTAGCTGTAGCAACAACAGCATAGCAGTAGTGGTAGTAGTAGTGGTAGAGGAAGTAGTAATTGTCATAGTGGTTGTAGTAATAGTCGTTGTAGTAGGAGTAGTAGTGGTAGTTGTTGTTGTAGTAGTAGTGGTAGTAGTAGTATTAGTAGTAGTTGTAGTAGAAGTAGTAGTAGTAGCAGTAGTAGCAGAAGTAGTAGTACAAGTAGTAGTCGTAGTAGCAATGGTGGCAGTAGCGACAGTAGTACTAGAAGTAGTAGAAGTAGTTGTTGTTGTAATTGTAGTGATCATAACATTCGAAGTAGTAGTAGTAGTAGGAATTGTAGAAGAAAAAGTAGTATTAGCAATTTTGGCAGCCACAATATTAGTAGTAGTAGTGGTTGTAGTAGCAGTAGTAGTAATAGCAACAGAAGTAGCAATAGTAGCTGTAGTACTAGTAGTAGCAACAGCTATAGTAGTTGTTTCAACAGCAGCAGCAGCAGTAGTAGTAGCAGAAGCCACAGTAGCAGTAGTAGCAGAAGTCGCAGTTGTAGTAGTAGTAGGAGGAGCAGTAGTAGCAGTAATGGTAGTAGTTACAGTAGTAGTAGCAGCAGTAGCAGTAGCAATTGTAGCAGTAGCACTAGTAGTAGCTGAAGTAGTAGTAGCAGTAGGTGTTGCAGCAGTTGCAGTAGTAGTTGTTGTTGTTGTCATTGTCGCAACAGTAGTAGCAGTAGTAGTAGCAGTAGTTGTAGTAGTAGTAGTAGTAGCATTAGTTGTACTGGTAGTAAAACAAGTAGCAGTAGAAGTTGTAGAAGTAGTAGCAGTAGTAGAAGAGAATTACTAGTTGTAGTAGTTGTAGTTGGACTAGTAGTAATAGTAGTAATACTAGTAGTAGTTGTAGTAGTAGCAGTAGTAGTAGAAATTGTAGTAGCAAAAGTGCTAGTAGTAGTTGTTGTAGTAATAGTTGTAGTATTAGAAGCAGTATTATTAGTTGGAGTAGTGTTAGTTGTAGTAGTAGTATTAGAAGCAAAAGTAGGAGTAGTTGTAGTATTAGTAGTAGAAGTAGTTGTGGTAGTATTTGTAGTAGGAGTAGTATGCAAGTAACAATAGTAGTAGTAGTTGCAATCGTAGTAGTAGTAGTAGTAGTAGTAGTAGTGATTGTAGTAAAAGTAGTAGTGGCAGTAGTAGCAACAAGAGTCATAGTAGTAGTTGTGGTAGTAGTAGTACTAGTTGTATTGGCAGTAGTAATAGTAGTAGTGCCAGACGGAGAAGTAGTAATTATAGCGACTATAGCAGTGGTAGTAGGACAAGCAGTTTGCAGTAGTAGAAGCTGAAGTACTTTTAGTCATAGTAGTATTCGGAGTAACATTAGTAACAATAATAATAGTTGTAGTGGTAGTAGTAATAGGAGTACTAGTAATAGTAGTTGCCCTAGTAGTCGCAGTAATAGTAGTAGTAGTTGTTATTGTAGGAGAAGTAGGAGTAGCTGTAGCAGTAGTAGCAATAACTATAGTAGTAGCAGTTACATTAGTGGTGGAAGAAGGAGCAACAATATTAGTACTCGTAGCAACAGTAGTAGTTTATTTTCATAATAAGCAATAATAGTAGTGGTAGTAGAGGTAGTAGTTGTAGTAGTCGTAGCAATAGTAGTAGTAGCAGGTAGTGATAGTAGTTGGTGAAGTCGCTGTAGTAGTAGTAGCAACAGCAGCAGCAGCCGCAGTGGTAATTGTAGTAGAAGTAGTACTACTATTTGTAGTAAAAGTAGTAGTAGCAGAAATACTTGCAGCTGTATTACTAGTAGTAGTAGAAGTTCTAGGGGCAGTAGTAGTAGTAATAGTAGTAGCGGTAGTAGGAGTAGTAGGAGTAGTAGAAGTAGTAGTAGCAGCAGTAGTAGTAGTAGAAGTAGTAGTACCAGTAGTAGTAGTAGCAGCGATAATCAAAATAGTAGCAGTAGCGATAATCAAAATAGTAGCAGTAGCAGTTGCTATAGTACTATTATTAGTAGTAGTTTTAGTAGTTGGGGTAGTAGTAGCAATAGTTGTAGTAGTCGTAGTAATTGTATTAGTAGCAGCAGTAGCAGTAGCAATAGTAGTAG
This sequence comes from Trichopus zeylanicus subsp. travancoricus, assembly GCA_005019695.1. Lineage (NCBI taxonomy): Eukaryota > Viridiplantae > Streptophyta > Magnoliopsida > Dioscoreales > Dioscoreaceae > Trichopus > Trichopus zeylanicus. The sequence goes on along the minus strand of RXID01018599.1, from coordinate 338 downwards.
AAGTAGTAGTTGCAGTGGTAGTAGCAGTAGTAGCAGCAATAGCAGTAGTAGTAGTAATAGTAGTAGTAGAAGCAATAGTAGTAGTTGTTACTGCAATCGTAGGAGTTGTAGTAGTAGTAATAGCAGCAGTTGCATTACCAATAATAGTAGCATTAGCATCAGCAGCAGTAGTAGTAATAGTAGTAGTTGTTGTTGTTGTAGTTGTAGTTGTAGTGCCAGCAGTAGCAGTAGTAGTAGAAGTAGTTGTAGTACTAGAAGTTAAAGTAGCAATAGCAAGAGTAGTAGTAGTTGTTGTTATAGTAGCAATAGTAGTAGCATATGTAGTAGCGGTAGTAATA
>RXID01018596.1:0-18177 GCA_005019695.1 Trichopus zeylanicus subsp. travancoricus | reverse complement strand
ACTACTACTACTACAACTACTACTACTATTACTATTACTACTACTACTACTACAACAACAACAACAACAATAAGTACTATTACTACTACTACGACTACTACTATTCCTACTCCTACCCCAACCCTTACTGCTACTACAACTACTACTGCTGGTAACACTACATCTGCTACTACTCCTACAACAGATACGACTGCTACTGCTGCTGCAACTACTGTTACTACTACTACTACTACTACTACTATTGCTACTACTAATGCTACTACTACTACTACTACCACTATTACTAATATTACTACTATTATTGCTACTGCTGCTACTACAACCACTAGTACTACTATCAGTTCTACTAATAATACTACAGCTACTACTACTACTACTATTGCTACTACTACTGCAACTGCAACTACTACTACTATTGCCACTACTGCAACCGCTACTCCTACTTCTTCTGCTACTCCTACTACTACTACGACTTCTACTACTACTACTACTACAACACCTACAACTATTATTACTACTACTACTACTGCAACAACAACAACTACTACTTAAATTACTCCTACTACTACAACAACTACTACTACTCATATTACTACCACTACCACCACCAACACTACTACTACTCCTCCTACCGCTATTATTTCAACTAGTGCTACTACTACTACTACCACTACCCCTACTCCAAAAACTGCTACTACTACTATTCCTACTAGTAGTACTACAACTACTACAACTCCTACTATAACTCCGACTCCGACTCTGACTCCTACGACTGCTGCTGCTTCTACAGCTACTACAACAACTACTACTACGACTGCCCCTACTCCAACTCATACTACTACTCCAACTAATACTACTGCTACTACTACTGCAACTACGACTACTACTACTACTGCAACTACTAATGCTCCTGCTACTGGTACATCTGCAACTGTTACTTCTACTAATACTACTGCTACTACTACAACAACAACTACTATTACTAGTACTTCAACTACAGCCACTATTACTACTACTACTACTACTACTCCTCCTCCTCCTCCTACTCCTACTACTGCGACTGCTACTACTACTACAAACCCTGCCACTACACTTACTCAAACTCCTACTTCTACTAGTACTATTACTCCTATTCCTACTACTGCTACTACTACTACTACTCCTCCTACTCAAACTCCTCCAACTATTATTGCTACTACAACTACAACAACAGGAATAAACACAACTACTATTACTATACTACTACTACTACTACTCCTAACACTCCTACTACTACTGCTGCTGCTGCTGCTAATACTACTACACCTACTACTACTACTACTATAACTACTACTCCTAAAACTCCTACAACTTTGACTACAACTACTACTACTACTACTGCACTCCTATTACGACTGTGAATACTACAACTACTACTACCACGACTACTACTACTACTACTACTATGAATATTACTACTACTCCCACTACTACTACTACTTCTCCTACTGCCACTACTGCTACTACTACTCGTACTAAAAAAACTACTCCAAACACTCCTACTACAACAACTACTACTAGTACTACTACTGCTATAGCACCTCCTACTTTCACTATTACTACAACTGGTAGTACTACTACTACTGCTACTACTATTATTGTTGCAACTATTACAATTACTATAACTACTACTACTACTACTTCTTCTATTATTAGTACAACAACTTCTACTACTACTACAACAACTACTACTATTACTATAACTACTACTTCTACTACTACTACAACTGCTACTACAACTACTACTACTTCTACCACTTGTACGATTGCTACAATTACCACTCCTACAACTACTGGAACTACTACTACTAACAATAACACTATTACTACTACTAGTAGTACTACTACTAATACTAACACTCCTACTACTTCTACCATTACTACTCCTACTACTACTACTACACTAGGCCCTCCTACGACTTCTACGACTATGACTCAAACTCCAACTATTACTAATATGACTACTACTATTATGACCAATCTTACAACAACTACTGCTCCTACTACTACTACTACTACTGCTACTACTCATACTAATACTACTGCCCCAAACACTCCTACTACTACAACTATTGCAACAACTGCTACACCTTCTGCAACTACTACTACTATTACTATTACTACAACTACTACTCCTACTACTGCTGCTACTACTACTACTACTATTGCTACTAAGACTACTACTACATTACTAGTGGTAAAACTGCTACTACTACTACTCCTTCCACTACTGTTGCTACTACTACTACTATGAATACAACTAGTACAACTACTTCTACTACTACAGCTACTACTACATCTGCTGCTACTACTACTATTACTACTAGTACTATTCCTACTCCTACAGCTATTACAGCTACTTCTACTTCTCCACCAACTACTACTACTACAGCTACTATGACACCTACTCCAACTCCCAGTACTACTTCAACTTCTACTACTACGACAGCCCCCACTCCAACAACTATTACACCTACTACAACTCCTACTACTACAACAACTATTACACCTACACCTACTCAAACTCTTACTGCTACAACAACTACTACAACTACTCTTACCACTTTTCCACCAACTACAACTACCACTACTACTCCTACTACAACTCCAACTACTACTTCTCCTATAACTACTATTACTACTACTACTACTACTACAACCAAAGCTACTACTAATATTACTACTACTACTACTACCACCACCACCACCACTAATACTAATATTACTACTCCTGCTGCTACTGCTGCTAGTACAAACACTGGTACTACCTTTACTTCTACTACTAATACTACTGCAACTACTACTACTACTACTATTACTGCTGCTACTACTATTGCTACTACTGCTACTACTCCTACTACTGCTGCCACAACTACTTTAGCTACTACTCCTACTACTTCTGCTACTCCTACTACTACTATGACCTACTACTGCTACAACTACTACACCTACTACTACTGTGACTACTACTACTACTACTACTATAGCTACTAGTACTACTGCAACAACCACTACTACAACTACTACTACTACTGCTACTACTACTCATATTACTATCAATACTAGCTCCAATACTTCTATGACTACTACTATTACTACTATTATGCCTACCACTTCTAGTCCTACCACTACTGTTTCAACTAGTTATACTACTACTACTAGTACTGCTCCTACTTCAGAAACTGCTTCTACTACTACTCCTACAAGTAGTACTACAACTACTACAACTCCTACAATAACTCCAACTCCAACTCTGACTCCTACTACTACTCCTACTTCTACCACTACTATAACCACTACTACAACGACTGCCCCAACTCTAACTCATACTACGACTCCTACTAATACTACTTCTACTGCTACAGAAACTACGACTAGTACAACTAGTGCTTCTACTAATGTTGCTGCAGCTGGTACATCTACAATTGCAACTTCTATTATTACTACTATTACTACATTAGCAACTACTACAATTACTAGTACTTACACTATAATCACTACTACTACAACTACTACTACTACAACTCCTACTCCTACTACTGCTACTACTACTACCACTACATACCCTGCTACAACTCCTACTTAAACTCGTCCTCCTACTATTACTACTACTCCTACTCCCACTGTCGCTACTAATACTACTACTACAAACCCTACTACTACTCCTACTCAAACTCCTACTACCGCTATTACTACTACTACAACTACTACTACTACTACAACAATAAGAACAAACACTACTACTCTTACTATACTACTACTACTACTAATCCTAACACTCTTAGTACTACTAATACTACTACTACTACAAATACTACTACACCTACTACTAATACTCCTCCTGTTCCTCCTCACACTCCTACAACATCAACTACTACTACTATTGCCACAACAACAACAACTACTACAACTACTACTACTATTACTACTACTCCCACTACTACTACTACTCCTATTGCCACTACTGGTACTACTATTTGTTCTAATAAAACTACTCCAAACACTCCTACTACAACTACTACTGCTACTGCTACTGCTACTACTGCTACTGCTACTCCTACTTCTACTGTTACTACTACTACTATAGATACTGCTACTGCTACTACTATTGCAGCTACTACTATTACTACTGGCATAACTACTACTACTATAACTTCTTCTACTACTACTACTACTATTACAACAACTACTACTATTACTATTACTACTACTACTACAACTACTATTACTACTGCTGCTGCTGCTACTGCTTCTACTACTAGTTCAATTGCTACTATTACTACCCCTACAACTAATGGAACTACTACTACTAATACTAACACTACTACTACTACTACTACTAGTACTGCTACTAATACTAATGCTCCTACAACTTCTACCACTATAACTACTACTACTTTTACTACTCCTACTACTACTACTACTCCTGGCACTCCTAAGACTTCTACGACTATGACTCCAACTCCAACTACTACTAATACAACAACTACTACAACTACTGCTACTACTACTACTGTTATGCCTACTGTTACTGCAACTACTGCTACTCCTATTGCAACTACTGCTATTACTACTCGTACTAATACTACTACCCCAAACAATCCTACTACTACTACTGCTGCTACTGTTGCTGCTGCTAATACTACTACTACTACTAATACAACTAGTCCTACTACTGCTGCAACTACTACTACCATTGCTACTAAGGCTACTACTACATTACTAGTAGTACAACTGCTACTACTACTACTCCTTCCACAATTGCTACTTTTATTACTACAATCAAAACTACAACTGTGACAACTTCTGTACTACAGCTGCTACTACTACTATTACTGCTACTACTACTACTACTTTTCTTACTACTACTTCTACTGCTTCAGTTACTACTACTATTACTACCACTAATACCACTACTACTGCAACTATTACTGCTAATACTACTACTACTACAATAATGACTGCTATTTCTACTACAACTACTACTACTACTACAACAGGTTCTGTTGTTGCTACTACTGCTACTACTCGTACAACTATAACTACAGCTTCTTCTGTAATTGTTGCTACTTCTACTACTACTATTACTACTTTTGCTACTGTCACTACTGCTGCTATGAGTACTACTATGACTACTTCTGCTACTATTGTTACCACTACTGCTACTTCTACTACTACTAAAACTACAACTACAACTACTACGATTGTTACTACTACTACTACTGCGATTATCGCTACTACAACTACTACTTCTATTGCTACTGCTATTGCTACTATTATTACTATTACTACTACTACTAGAACAACAACTACTACTCGTACTACTCGTACTACTAGAACTCCCAATGTTACTATGTCTACGATAATAACTACTATAGCTCCTACTACTATGACTACTACTACCATAACTACTATAGCTCGAGCTATTACTACAGCTATTACAACCACTTCTACTACTACTATAACTATCGCTACTACTACTGCTACACTACTCCAACAACTACTACTACTGTTGACGCTACTACTACTACCACTCCTACAGTGGCTACTATTGATGCTCTTACTACTACTTCTACTACAAATGATACCATTATGACTTATTCTACTACTTCTATTACTACTATGGATGCTACAACTGCTACAACTACTACAATAACTACTTCTACTGGTACTTCAATAGCCACAGCTGCTACTACTATTACTGTGACTATAGAAACTACCACAACTATTGCAACTTGTGCTACAATAGCTATTTCTACAATAACTATGACAATAACTACTTCTACTTCACCTACTGCTATTGCTTCTACTACTACTTCTCCTACTACTACCACTGCTATTACTACTGCTACTACCATTGCTGTTACTACAACTATTACTGTTGCTGCTCCTGATAATGCTGCTACTACTGCTACCAGGACTACTACTATAGCAACTACTATTACTGCTTCTACGATAACTGCTACTTCTCCTACTGCTACTACTTCTATTACTACTACTGTGGCTACTACTACTACTATTACTACTACTACTATTATTATTATTACTACTACTGCTACTATTACTACAACTAGTATGACTACTTCTACTAACTACTACTATGACTACTAGTAGTATTAGTAGTAGTAGTAGTACTAGTACTAGTACTCCTACTACTAGAACTACTACAGCAACTACTACGACTGCTACTGCTATGACTAATGCTAATACTACTACTGCTACTACTCCTATTGCTATTACTCCCCTACTACTGCTGTTGCTACTACTATTACTACAACTACAACTATTACTCCTACTACTACAATTACTCCAGCTACTACTACTACTACTACTACCACTACTGGTACTACACTACTAGCACTACTATAACCACTACTACTACTACTACAACCACTACTACCACTACTGGTACTACCACTACTAGTACTACTACAACCACTATTACTACTACTACTACTTCTACAACAACAAAGACTACTACTTTTGCTGCTGCTGCTCCTACTACTACTTCTAGTAATACTACTATCGCCACTAATACTGTTGCAGCTACAACTACTACTATTACAATTGCTACGGCTACTATTACATGTACTGGTGCTACTTCTTCAACTACTTTTGCTACTCCTACTTTTGCTACTACTACTTCTACAACTGCTACAACTGCTATTACTATTTCTACCTTTACTATAGTAGTAGTAGTGGTTGTTATTGTTGTAATAGTAGTAGTAGTAGGAGTAGTATTAGCATTATATTAGTAGTTGTAGCAGTCACAGTAGAAGAAGAAACAGCAGCAGCAGCAGCAGCAGCAGCAGTAGTAGTAGCAGTAGTAGTAGTGGTAGTAGTAGTAGTAGTGGCAGGAGTTGTAGTAGTGGTAGTAATCATAGTTGTAGTTGAAGTACCAGTATTAGTAGTAGTAGTAGTAGTGGTAGTAGTAAAAGTTGTAGCATTAGTAGTAGTTGTTGTTGTAGTTATAGTAGTAGCAGGAGTAGTAGTTATAGTAGTAACAGTCATAGTAGAAGTTGTTGTAGTCGTAGTTGGAGTATTAGGAGAAATAGTGGTAGTAGTAGTAGAAGTAGCAGTAGTTGTAGTAGCAGTAGTAATAGTACTTGTATTAGTAGTATGAGTCATAGTAGTAGCAGTAGTAGGGATAGAATTAGTAGTAATAGTAGTAGTAGTTGTTGTTATTATAGCAGTAAAAGTACTAATTGTAGCACTAGTAGTTATTGTTGTTCTTGTTGTAATAGGAGTAGTAGTAGGAGCAGTATTGGTATTAGTATTAGTTGTTGTAGCACTCATAGTTGAAGAAGAAGTCATCGTAGTAGTAGTAAAAGGAGGAGGTGTAGTTGTAGTAGTATTGGCAGGAGTAGTAGTAGTAGTAGCAGAAGTTGTAGTTGTAGTTGTATTAGTAGTGGTAGAAGTAGTTGTAGTGGTGGTAGTAGTAAAAGTAGTAGCAGAAATAGTAGCTATAGTTAGGGTAGTAGTAGTAGTAGTAATAGTAGTTGTATTAGTAGTAGAAGGAGGAGGAGGAGTAGTAGTAGTAGGAGTTGAATTAGCAGTAGTAGTAGTATTAGTAGTATTAGTAGTAGTTGTAGTAGTAGTTGTAGTATTAGTAGTATTCTACCCTTCAGCATCAAGGACAAGGTTGGATTATCCGACCAACACATCTTACCTACCTAATGCAACCAGCTAAAGTCTACAGTAAGACCCTTCTTGATGGGTCTATCGCCCTCCAGTTTTCTAATTACAAAACTGCCTCCATGGAACAGCTGATACCTGACACCGTCATTGACACCAACATCTCGTCTGATGAGGAGGAGCTTACGCACCTTCTGGCAACCTTTACACTTGACACTGATGATGACACTGATGATGAGGAGGATTCTTACTTCAGTTGGCTATCACCTATAACAACTACTGGTGAGACTGAGTACCCACGCTGGCGACCACCACTTTGGGATCCTTCTGATGAGGAGGGTGTCTACACTGGCATTACCACCTCCGTCACTACACCACCATTGCTCTCTCCACCCCCAGCAGACATCTGGGATACACTGGGCCAACCCAGTGGCAAATTCGATTATTATGTGCGCTATTCGCCACCGCCCTCTTTCTATGCTCCCTTTCCCACCGTGAGCACTCCCGCTTGGGATGATGATTCGCACCCGGAAGGTGGTGGGGAACTGGCCCCTCCTTTTTCTCCCCCTTTAGCAGTCACTACCAAGCTGCAGCAAGTTCCCACGGCCCCTGCCGAGCTGCAGCAAGTTCCCGTGCCCAATCCAGAACCACCTCGGGACATTGTTCCCTCTATGAACCCAGCCACACCAGTTGCTAATTTGATTACTGTAGGCTATGAAATGGATGCTGAGATAGAGGAGTTGGATTATCCTTCAGTGCGAAAGCTGTCTGAACAGTTGTACTCCAGCACCATGACCTCGGCCACTTCTCCTTATCGGCCACCAACGGATACAGTAATGGCCCCGCCCAGTTATCCACCAGCAACTAACATTCAACCCTCTTTTGAATGGTGGGATATGTCGGGATGAAGAGGATGCTTTCAGGGAGGTTATAACAATGAAATGTGGAATCTCCCCTCAGCTCAGCAAGCGGGCAGAGCGCTGTTCGTCATCCCAGATCAATTAGGCCTCTTTGATGACACTTTTGATCGATGGTCTTCAATTACCAGAAACCATGTGGCAACTCAAGGTTTTACCGATGCTAGAGACAAGATGGAGTATATGGAGAACCTATTAGGCGAAATGGAGAAGCTTACCTAGATCCAGTGGTGGATGCACTATGGGGCGGAATATCAAGCCCTTCTGAACTCTGGAGATGGGAGAGAAGGAACTCAAAACATTCTCTCGCAGATTCGACGTGTCTTCACCCTCAAAGATCCTGCTCAGGGTTCCACGATAATCCAAGATACGGCTGATCATGATCTGGAATGACTCTCCTGTGATAATGTGAAGAATATTATCCAGTACATGAATGAGTACATGAGGCTCGCCTCCAAGACAGGAAGGCTCTATATCAACATGGAGCTTTCGGAAAAATTCTGGTTAAAAATGCCTGGAGATCTCGGACGAAGGATCAAGGCAGCTTTCGAGCAGAAGTATGCTGGTAATGTTATTGGTGTTATCCCACACGTACTTTTTGCTTACAGGTACCTGGAAGACAAATGCAAGGACACTGCATTCAAAAGGGAGTTGAAGAACCTTTCCATCGGCAGTCAAATTCCAATCCCAGGATACTACAAGAAGGAAAAGAAATATGGCGTCAGGAGATCTACAACCTACAAAGGGAAGCCCCATGACACATATGTCTGCATAGAAAAGAGAAAGCATTTGGTCCGCAACAGACGCTACAAATGTTACTTATGCGGACAGGAAGGGCACTTTGCAAGGGAATGCCCTAATGAACGAAGAAATCTGAAGAGAGTCGCAATCTTCGAACAATTGGAAGTTTCGAAAGATTGTGACCTGATTTCAGTCCAGGAAGGAGAAGCACAGAGTGATGCCATTTTTAGCATCTCTGAAGGAGAAGACTGTGATGACATACAAAGGTCTCTTCAAACACTAGTGCAGACGAAAACAACTCTACATGCTTGTGGAATTTGATGGGGGATAAAGGCCTCAGGTATGCCTACCGGAGACACAACTTAATTGCTTACATGACTGGCAACTCAATAGTTTTGTGCAGCCCCAGCATGAAAAATGCGTTTGTTGTAAAAGAAACTCCATGCAACGGGCACGAATTCACTGCCCAGAATGCTTGGTCATGGCCTGTAATCTCTGTGGCCCCCATTACTTCAACAGAGAAGTTCCGGTGGCTCCAGCGGCACCGGCCCCCTTTTTCCCACAAAAGCTCATCCAGGAACAACAATATTACATCACCTGGTGTGATGGGGAAATAGAGCAACTCAAGAAAGAAGTGGAATTCTACAAAAGGAAGGTAGAAGAACTTGAGCTTGAGAAGCAGCTGGCTCAGGGCTATAAGGACCTCTGAGGAAAAGGAATCTGGGAGGAAGGTCCTGCTGCCCAAGAAGAAGAAGAAATGGCTGGAATGATCTTCCAAGAAAGTATCCAGAAGGTCACTATCAAGGGAGCTACAGAACCCACAGCCGGTCCACGACTGGTAAAGAACATGTTATATAATATGCATGTTGAATTTGACATCCCTTCTGTCCCCAGATTTAAGGTGAAAGCAATCCTCGATATCGGAGCAACAAGCTATTGCATAGATGAAGGTACCATTCCAAAGGACGCTCTGGAACAACACAACTGCATCGTCCATTTCAGTGGCATTAACTCCAAGCAGACTGCCAGTAAGCAATTGAGAAGTGAGCGGATGCATATTGGGTACAACACCTTCAGGATCCCTTATACTTACAATTTCAAAATGGAACTTGGTGATGGGATTCAGATGATTATCGACTGCAATTTTATCAAAGCTATGCAAGGCAGAGTCCGTATTGAAGGTAACATCGTCACATTCTACAAAAATCTCACAATCATTAATAATGCTGCTGTAAATACTACTCCTACAGCAGCATTGACGGCAGCCATTGAAGAATTAAACCTCAAAGAATATGAATATCTAGATATCAAAGAATCTATCTACTACAATGTCGGTGACAGTTGGGAGACGTTCCTACAGAAGTTCTCCCCTTTGCTCAAAAACCTGAAAGAAGCAGGTTTCATTGGTGACGACCCTCTCCACCACTAGGCTAGGAACAAAATTCTCTGCTATCTGGACATCAAAAACCCAGATTTTACGATTGAAGATCGCCCCTTAAAGCATGTCACTCCACGGCTACAACAGGCTTTTCACAAACATACCAAGCTCTTATTAGACTTGGGGGTAAACAGGCCTAGTCACAGTCGGCATCGGACCATAGCCATGATTGTGAATTCTGGGACAAGCATTGACCCAACAACTGGGAAGGACGTCAAGGGCAAAGAACGTATGGTGTTCAATTACAAGCGCCTCAATGACCTAACAAACAAAGATCAATACAGCCTACTGGGCATCAATACCATCCTCAAACGGGTAAGCCATAGCCAGATCTATTCTAAATTTGATCTCGAAAGTGGCTTTCACCAGGTAGCAATGCACCCAGATTCTATTGAATGGACGGCTTTCTCGGTTTCGGAGGGGCTCTTTGAATGGCTTGTTATGCCATTTGGTCTAAAAAATGCTCCGACCGTGTTCCAGAGAAAAATGGATAACTGCTTCAAAGGTACGGAAGAATTCCTTGCAGTTTACATTGATGATATTCTAGTATTTACCCAGACCGAGGAAGATCATGCAAAGCATCTCAAAATTATGCTGAAAATCTGTGAAGACAATGGCTTAGTCCTGAGTCCTACCAAAATGAAAATAGCAATCGCTGAAATCGAGTTTATTGGTGCCATCATTGGGCACCGCAAGCTCAAATTGCAACCACACATCATAAAAAGGATTGCTAATTTTCGGGAAGAGACTCTCACAGAAAAAAGAGGAATGCGCTCATGGCTTGGTATTCTCAGTTATGCTAGGCCCTATATCCCAAATATGGGACGACTGTTCAGTCCTCTCTATACAAAGACAAGCCCAACGGGAGAAAAGTGCATGAATCGACCGGACTGGTTATTAGTCAGACAAATTAAACAGATGGTCCAAAATCTTCCAGATCTAGAAGTTCCACCAGAACACTGCTTTATGATCCTCGAAACAGATGGATGCATGGATGGCTGGGTGGCATCTGCAAATGGAAGCAACAACAATATGATCCAAGGACTGCGAAAAGGATTTGTGCATATGCTAGTGGTACATTTAATCCTCCAAAATCAACCATTGATGCGGAGATCCATGCAGTGATGAACACTATGGAGGCCCTAAAAATCTATTATCTGGACAAGAAAGAACTCATTATCCGCACTGATTGCCAGTCCATTATAGTTTCTTTAACAAAATAGCTGGTAATAAGCCGTCAAGAGTTCGTTGTATATCCTTCACAGATTACATCACTGGAGCCGGGATCAATGTGCACTTCGAGCATATCGAAGCGAAAGATAATCAGCCTGCTGATGCTCTTTCCTGACTAATCTCTTGTTTAGTGCTTTCAGGATGGCCCAGCAAGGAGCTGATGGAAAGCTTGGAACTAGCAGCCCTAGCAGTACAGGAAATCAAGGAACTTCCCAACCACAGAGCCCAGCACCAACTGGTGCAAGCCCTCCAAATGATCCAGGACTCAGTGAGTAGTACAAGCAGCTCGTACGCCTCCTGAGCAACCTTCCCATGTCACTTGACATGTATGATGAAATAAGGAAAGATATCCACCAAATGGAAGAGGAGAACATCGCCCAAGCTCTTGCACCCCTCCAACTACTCAGGGACATCCACCATATCAAAACAGCCGAATGCAAACAACTTGCCACCAGGAATAATTTCTGGGGTACGTGGTACCCCGCCATCAAGAAACTTGATACCCAGCTTGACACAACTATCAAGCTTGTTCAATATTCGGTCCGAAGGATGAATAGTTTCTTCCTCTAAGCGGAAGTGGTGGACCCCTCTCCCACGAAGTCCTCATGATAAGCATGAATATAGCCTCTGCTGTAAAGGGTATTGTGTGTGTAATCGTGATAGGCACGAATCTATCCTAAGTGCTAGCCTCTGCTGTAAAGGGTATAGCCTCTGCTGTAAAAGGTATTGCGTGTGTAATCATGATAAGCATGAATATATCCTAAGTGCTAGCCTCTGCTGTAAAGAATATTGCGTGGGCCTAGAGGCTCCTGTAGGGTGACCCCTCTGTAACCCCTACAGACCTGAAGAGGCCTTCTTCGGCTCTATATAAGAGCATACTTGTATATGGCCAAGACAGACAGAGAGTAGAGCTGATCCTTGGCATAGATAATAAGAATCTGTGAGTTTTCCATATCTTCTCCCTATTTCTTATTGTCTGTTCTTTCCCCGACTTGGAAGTGCACAACTACTCAATTCTTACTATGGTAAGTTTCAAATGCATGTAAACAAACATGGTGTTTCAGACGGGCTTTATACTTTAGGTAGGATCACACAGGTGTGCCCTAGGACTTACAAATGGCCACTCGCCTTGATGGCCTAGTTAGGACCTGTTCTTTTTTCGACTTCAAGCCAAAGCACGCAGCACACCAGTAGTTTAAATGTTATTTGCAGCATACTAGAGAGGAAAATTTAAGCAGTTATGTTTACCCTGTGTCTAGCTATGGGTAAAAACTAACAGAGATGGATAATCGCGAACCCTTACCATGCCTTTGAGTCCCTCAACCCTGAGAGAATTACTCCTCCATATCTTGCTTCGAGCTCTAATACCAAGGTCGGCAGCGGCAGTGCGGGGGAGTGGTTTTTCCCTCTGCTTGGGTCACTGCTGGGATTGTGCACTTCCAAGTCGGGGAAAGAATAGACAATAAGAAATAGGGAGAAGATATGGAAAACTCATGGATTCTTATTATCTATGCCAAGGATTAGCTCTACTCTCTGTCTGTCTTGGCCATATACAAGTATGCTCTTATATAGAGGCGAAGAAGGCCTCTTCAAGTCTGTAGGGGTTACAGAGGGGTCACCCTACAGGAGCCTCTAGGCCCACGCAATATTCTTTACAGTAGAGGCTAGCACTTAGGATATATTCGTGCTTATTACGATTACACACGCAATACCTTTTACAGCAGAGGCTATACCCTTTACAGTAGAGGCTAGCACTTAGGATAGATTCGTGCTTATCATGATTACACACAAAATACCCTTTACAACAGAGGCAATATTCGTGCTTATTATGAGGACTTCGTGGGAGAGGGGTCCACCATTTTCGCTTAAAGGAAGAAACTGTTCATCCTTCGGGCCGAATTTTGAACAAGCTTGATAGCTGTGTCAAGCTGGGTATCAAGTTGCTTGATGGTGGGGTACCACGTACCCCAGAAATTATTCCTGGTGGCAAGTTGTTTGCATTCGGCTGTTTTGATACTGTGGATGTCCCTGAGTAGTTGGAGGGGTGCAAGAGCTTGGGCGATGATCTCCTCTTCCATTTGGTGGATATCTTTCCTTATTTCATCATACATGTCAAGTGACATGGGAAGGCAGCTCAGGAGGCATATGAGCTGCTCGTACTGCTCACTGAGTCCTGGATCATTTGGAGGGCTTGCGCCAGTTGGTGCTGGGCTCTGTGGTTGGGAAGCTCCTTGATTTCCTGTACTGCTAGGGCTGCTAGTTCCAAGGTTAACATCAGCTCCTTGCTGGGCCATCCTAAAAGCACCAAACAAGAGATTAGTCGGGAAAGAGTATCAGCAGGCTGATTATCTTTCACTTCGATATGCTCGAAGTGCACATTGATCCCGGCTCCAGTAACGTAATTTGTGAAGGCTATCCAGCGAACTCTTGACGGTTTATTACCAGCTGTTTTGTTAAAGAAACTAATAATGGCCTGGCAATCAGTGCGGATATTGAGTTCTTTCTTGTCCAGATAATAGATTTTTAGGGCCTCCATAGTGTTCATCACTGCATGGATCTCTGCATCAATGGTTGATTTTGGAGGATTAAATGTACCACTAGCATATGCACAAATCCTTTTCGCAGTCCTTGGATCATATTGCTGTTGCTTCCATTTGCAGATGCCACACCCAGCCATCCATGCATCCATCTATTTCGAGGATCATAAAGCAGTGTTCTGGTGGAACTTCCAGATCAGGAAGATTTTGGACCATCTGTTTAATTTTTCTGACTAATAATCAGTCCTGTCGATTCATGCACTTATCTCTAGTTGGGCTTGTCTTTGCATAGAGAGGACTGAGCAGTCGTCCCATATTTGGGATATAGGGCCTAGCGTAACTGAGAATACGAAGCCATGAGCGCATTCCTCTTTTTTCTGTGAGAGTCTCTTCCCGATAATTAGCAATTTATGATGTGTGGTTGCAATTTGAGCTTGCGGTGCCCAATGATGGCACCAAGAAACTCGATTTCAGCGATTGCTATTTTCATTTTGGTAGGACTTAGGACTAAGCCATTGTCTTCACAGATTTTCAGCATAATTTTGAGATGCTTTGCATGATCTTCCTCGGTCTAGGTAAATACTAGAATATCATCAATGTAAACTGCAAGGAATTCTTTCGTACCTTTCAAGCAGTTATCCATTTTTCTCTGGAACACGGCCGGAGCATTTTTTAGACCAAATGGCATAACAAGCCATTCAAAGAGCCCCTCCGAGACCCAGAAAGTTGTTCATTCAATAGAGTCTGGGTGCATTGCTACCTAGTGAAAGCCACTTTTGAGATCAAATTTAGAATAGATCTGGCTATGGCTTACCCGTTTGAGGATGGTATTGATGCCCTGTAGGCTGTATTGATCTTTGTTTGTTAGGTCATTGAGGCGCTTGTAATTGAACACCATACGTTCTTTGCCCTTGACCTCCTTCCCAGTTGTTGGGTCAATGCTTGTCCCAGAATTCACAATCATGGCTGTGGTCCGATGCCGACTGTGGCTAGGCCTGATTACCCCCAAGTCTAATAAGAGCTTGGTATGTTTGTGAAAAGCCTGTTGTAGCCGTGGAGTGACATGCTTTAAGGGGCGATCTTCAATCGTAAAATCTGGGTTTTTGATGTCCAGATAGCAGAGAATTTTGTTCCTAGCCCAGTGGTGGAGAGGGTCATCACCAATGAAACCTGCTTCTTTCAGGTTTTTGAACAAAGGGGAGAACTTCTGTAGGAATGTCTCCCGACTGTCACCGACATTGTAGTAGATAGATTCTTTGATATCCAGATATTCATCTTCTTCGAGGTTCAATTCTTCAATGGCTGCTGTCAATGCTGCTGTAGGAGTAGTATTGATGATTGTGAGATTTTTGTAGAATGTGACGATGTTACCTTCAATACGGACTCCGCCTTGAATAGCTTTGTTAAAATTACAGCGGATAATCATCTGAATCCCATCACCAAGTTCCATTTTGAAACTGTAAGTATAAGGGATCCTGAAGGTGTTGTCCACAATATGCATCTGCCCACTTCTCAACCGCTTACTGGCAGTCTGCTTGGAGTTAATGCCACTGAAATGGATGATGCAGTTGTGTTGTTCCAGAGCATCCTTTGGAATGGTACCTTCATCTATGCAACAGCTTGTTGCTCCGGTATCGAAGATTGCTTTCACCTTAAATCTGGGGACAGAAGGGATGTCAAATTCAACATGCATATTATATAACATGTTCTTTACCAGTCGTGGACCGGCTGTGGGTTCTGTAGCTCCCTTGATAGTGACCTTCTGGATACTTTCTTGGAAGATCATTCCAGCCGTTTCTTCTTCTGCTTGGGCAGCAGGACCTTCCTCCGAGATTCCTTTTCCTCAGAGGTCCTTATAGCCCTGAGCCAGCTGCTTCTCAAGCTCAAGTTCTTCTACCTTCCTTTTGTAGAATTCCACTTCTTTCTTGAGTCGCTCTATTTCCCCATCGCACCAGGTGATGTAATATTGTTGTTCTTGGATGAGCTTTTGTGGGAAAAAGGGGGCCGGTGTTGCTGGAGCCACCGAAACTTCTCTATTGAAGTAATCGGGGCCACAGAGATTACAGGCCATGACCAAGCATTTTGGGCAGTGAATTCGTGCCCGTTGCATGGAGTTTCTTTTCCAGCAGACGCATTTTTCATGCTGGGGCTGCACAAAACTATTGAGTTGCCAGTCATGTAAGCAATTAAGTTGTGTCTCCGGTAGGCATACCTGAGGCCTGTATCCCCCATCAAATTCCCCAAGCATGTAGAGTTGTTCTGTCTACACTAGTGTTTGAAGAGACCTTTGTATGTCATCACAGTCTTCTCCTTCAGAGACGCTAAAAATGGTATCACTCTGTGCTTCTCCTTCCTGGACTGAAATCAGGTCACAATCTTTCGGAACTTCCAATTGTTCAAAGATTGTGACTCTCTTCACATTTCTTCCTTCATTAGGGCATTCCCTTGCAAAGTGCCCTTCCTGTCCGCATAAGTAACATTTGCAGCATCTGTTGCGGACCAAATGCTTTCTCTTTTCTATGCGGACATGAGTGTCATGGGGCTTCCCTTTGTAGGTTGTAGATCTCCTGACGCCATATTTCTTTTCCTTCTTGTAGTATCCTGGGATTGGAATTTGACTGCAGAAGGAAAGGTTCTTCAACTCCCTTTTGAATGCAGCGTCCTTGCATTCGTCTTCCAGGTACCTGTAAGCAAAAAGTAGTGACAACAGCAATAGTAGAAGTAGTAGTAATAGTTGCAGCATTAGTGGTAGTAGTAGAAGTAATAGTGGTAGTAGTTGCAGTAGTAGTAGCTATAGCAGCAGTAGTTGCAGCACTAGTAGTAGTAGTAGTGTTAGGAATACCAATAGTAGCGGTACTTGGAGTAGTAGTAGTAATAGCAGTGCTGATATCAGTACTAGTGGTAGCAATAGTGGCACTAGTAGTAATTGTAGTGGTAGTCATAGCAGTAGTAGTTGTTGCAGTTGTTGTGGCAGAAGTAGTAGCTATTGTACTAGCAATAGTAGTAGTAGAAGCAATGGCAGTAGTAGTTGTTGTAGTAGTTATACTGGTAGTAGTAGAAGAAGTGGTAGTAATACTTGTTGTTGTTGTAGCTACTGTAGTAATAGTAGTAGTAGTAGTACTAGTAGTACTAGTAGTAGTTGTTGTTATTGTAGCAGTCGGTGTAACAGAAGTAGTAGTAGTTCAAGTAGTAGCAATATGAGTCATAGCTATGGCAGTAGAATTAGTAGTAGTAGAAGTAGTAGTACTAGTAGTAGTAGTAGCAGTAGCAGCCGCAGTCGTAGTAGTAGTAGGACTAGTTGTACTTGAAGAATTGTAATAATATTAGCAGTAGTATTACTAGTAGTAGTACAAGTAGTAGTAGTAGTAGTAGTAGTAGTAGTAGCAGTACTGGTATTAGTAGAAGTAGTTATAGTGGTAGTAGTTGTAGCACTGATGGTAGTAGTGGTCATTGTTGTAGTAATAGCAATAGCATAGTAGCAGTAATAGTTATAGTCATTGCAGTAGTAAGAGTAGTAGTAGTGGCAGTAGTAGCAGTTGTAGTAGTAGTAGTAGTTTTCGTTGTTGTTGTTGTTGTTGTTGTTGTTGTTGTAGTAGTAGTAGTAGTAGTAGTAGTGTTATACCTGAAGTAGCAGTAG
>RXID01018595.1:0-11857 GCA_005019695.1 Trichopus zeylanicus subsp. travancoricus | reverse complement strand
TTTTTTTTGTGATGTTTCCAACTTTTACCGACTTTCTACGATTTTCGCAAATTTAACGAATTTTGTATTATTTTTTTTAGTTTGATGGGTTTTTTTTTGAGTTTTTGAACTTTCAAGCGAGATGTTTTTCGTATTTTCTTTTCTCTTTTAGGGAATTTTAATTTTTTCTATACTTTCAAAAATTTTCTATGATTTTTTGTCCCCTTTAAAAATTTTAATTTACTTGCGTGTACCCCTTAAAAAAATTCAAACTTGCATGGCAAACTTACTTCAAAAAAATGTAACACCATATTGATCCTCGTAACGTAAGAAATTTGAAAGAAGTAAAGTATTTTAAAAACATATTTCACCTAATAATCTAAAAAAATTAAATTGCAGATTGGATTAAAAAATTCTGAATTTCACATATATTGCTCTTGAAAAAATAAAATTTCATATTTAACCTTAAGGGCTTAATTTTCGCGTATAAATCTCATTGAAAGAGGAAAATTGTCTAAAAAAATGTTTTTCGCTTATATACCTCTTAAAAACTAAAATAGAAGACTCAATTTCAAAATCTTAATTATCGCATATATACCCCTTATTATAATGAACTGCATATTTAAAATAGAATTTTCATGATCATAATGCAGTTTGTGAGATTTTATATACTTTCATGAAGTTTAAGGGGTTTTCAGAGGTTTTTATGGACTTTTAGAGTTTTTCTTATGATATTGTATACTCTAACCGATTTTCTACAATGTTTTCAAACTTAATGAATTTCGTATTTTTTTTTAAACTTTTAGGGGTTTCTCTTCTATTTCTGAACTTTCAAGGGTGGTTCATTTATATTTCTTTGATATCTTTTTGGAAATTTTGTGGTTTTCTCTACTTTGAAATTTTTTTCTGATATTTTGCCTCATTTGAAAATTTTAACTTACCTATGTATACCTCTTAAAAAAGAATTCAAACTTGCTCGGAAAACTTAATTTAAAAATGAAAATACAGATTGAATCTCGTAATGTAAAAAATTTGGAAGAAGCAAAGTATTTTAAAAATATATTTAAACTCGTATCCTAACAAACTAAATCGCAAATTCCATTTAAAAAACCTGATTTTCACATATATGTCTCTATAAAATACAAAATTTCATATTTAACCTTACTGGGCTTAATTTTAGCATATAAACCCCTTTGAAAGAAAAAATGCCTAAAAAAAATATTTCTAGCAGATATACTTATTGATAACTGAAATTAAAAACTCAACTTCAAAATCTTAATTATTGCATATATAGCCCGTAAGAGAATGAAATGCATATTTGAAACACAGTTTTAATGATCGTTTTATAGTTTCTGGGATTTTTTATACTTTCATGAAGTTTAATGGGTTATTTGAGATTTCAACGATTTTACGGTGTTATAGAGTTTTTCTTTTGTGATGTTTCGAACTTTTACCGACTTTCTATAATTTTCGCAAATTTAATGAATTTTGTATTATTTTTTTTAGTTTGATGGGTTTTTCTTTGAGTTTCTGAACTTTCAAGCGCGATGTTTTTCGTATTTTCTTTTTATTCTTTTAGGGAATTTTGTTGTTTTCTATACTTTCAAAAATTTTCTATCATTTTTTGTTCCCTTGAAAAAATTTAATTCACTTGCGCGCACCCCTTAAAAAATTCAAACTTGATGGAAAACTTACTTCAAAAAAATGTAACAACATATTGAGCCTCGTCACGTAAAAAATTTGAAAGAAGAAAAGTATTTTAAAAACAAATTTAACCTCATAATCTAAAAAACTTAAATCGCAGATTGGATTAAAAAATCCAGATTTTCACATATCGCAGATTGGATTAAAAAATCCAGATTTTCACATATATTTCTCATGAAAAAATAAAATTTCATATTTAAGCTTAAGGGCTTAATTTTCGCGTATAAACATCATTGAAAGAGGAAAATTGCCTAAAAAAATGTTTTTCGCTTATATACCTGTTAAAAACTAAAATAGAAGACTCAATTTCAAAATATTAATTATCGCATATATACCCCTTATTATAACGAACTGCATATTTAAAATAGAATTTTCCTGTTCTTATTGTAGTTTGTCAGATTTCTTTTCCTTTCATGAAGTTTAAGGGGTTTTCAGAGATTTCTATGGACTTTAGAGTTTTTCTTGTGATATTGTGTACTTTAACCGATTTTCTACAATTTTTTCAAACTTAATGGATTTTGTATTTTTTTTAACTTTTAGAGGTTTTCTTCTGTTTCTGAACTTTCAAGGGTGGTTTTTTTATATTTCTCTGATATCTTTTTGGAAATTTTGTGTTTTTCTAAACTTTGAAATTTTTTTCTGATATTTTTGCCTCATTTGAGAATTTTAACTTACCTATGTATACCTCTTAAAAAAGAATTCAAAGTTGCTCGGAGAACTTAATTTAAAAAATGAAAATACAGATTGAATCTCGTAATGTAAAAAATTTGGAAGAAGCAAAGTATTTTAAAAATATATTTAAACTCGTATCCTAACAAACTAAATCGCAAATTCCATTGAAAAAACCTGATTTTCACATATATGTCTCTATAAAATACAAATTTTCATATTTAACCTTACTGGGCTTAATTTTACCATATAAACCCCTTTGAAAGAAAAAATGCCTAAAAAAAATATTTCTAGGAGATATACGTATTGATAACTGAAATTAAAAACTCAACTTCAAAATCTTAATTATTGCATATATAGCCCATAAGAGAATGAAATGCATATTTGAAACATAGTTTTAATGATCGTTTTATAGTTTCTAGGATTTTTTATACTTTCATGAAGTTTAATGGGTTATTTGAGATTTCAACGATTTTACGGTGTTATAGAGTTTTTCTTTTGTGATGTTTTGAACTTTTACCGACTTTCTACAATTTTCGCAAATTTAATGAATTTTGTATTATTTTTTTTAGTTTGATGGGTTTTTCTTTGAGTTTTTGAACTTTCAAGCGAGATGTTTTTCGTATTTTCTTTTTATTCTTTTAGGGAATTTTGTTGTTTTCTATACTTTCAAAAATTTTCTATCATTTTTTGTTCCCTTCAAAAAATTTAATTCACTTGTGCGCAACCCTTAAGAAATTCAAACTTGATGGAAAACTTACTTCAAAAAAATGTAACAACATATTGAGCCTCGTAACGTAAAAAATTCGAAAGAAGAAAATTATTTTAAAAACAAATTTAACCTCATAATCTTAAAAACGTAAATCGCAGATTGGATTAAAAAATCCAGATTTTCACATATATTTCTCTTGAAAAAAAAAATTTCATATTTAACCTTAAGGGCTTAATTTTCGCTTATAAACATCATTGAAAGAGGAAAATTGCCTAAAAAAATGTTTTTCGCTTATATACCTGTTAAAAACTAAAATAGAAGACTCAATTTCAAAATCTTAATTATCGCATATATACCCCTTATTATCATGAACTGCATATTTAAAATAGAATTTTCCTGTTCTTATTGTAGTTTGTCAGATTTCTTTTACTTTCATGAAGTTTAAGGGGTTTTCAGATATTTCTATGGACTTTAGAGTTTTTCTTGTGATATTGTGTACTTTAACCGATTTTCTACAATTTTTTCAAACTTAATGGATTTTGTATTTTTTTTAACTTTTAGAGGTTTTCTTCTGTTTCTGAACTTTCAAGGGTGGTTTTTTTATGTTTCTCTGATATCTTTTTTGAAATTTTGTGGTTTTCTAAACTTTGAAATTTTTTTCTGATATTTTGCCTCATTTGAAAATTTTAACTTACCTATGTATACCTCTCAAAAAAGAATTCAAAGTTGCACGGAGAACTTAATTTAAAAAATGAAAATACAGATTGAATCTCGTAATGTAAAAAATTTGGAAGAAGCAAAGTATTTTAAAAATATATTTAAACTCGTATCCTAACAAACTAAATCGCAAATTCGATTGAGAAAACCTGGTTTTCACATATATGGCTCTAGAAAATACAAAATTTCATATTTAACCTTACTGGGCTTAATTTTAGCATATAAACCCCTTTGAAAGAAAAAATGCCTAAAAAAAATATTTCTAGTAGATATACTTATTGATAACTGAAATTAAAAACTCAACTTCAAAATCTTAATTGTTGCATATATACACCATAACAGAATGAAATGCATATTTGAAATATAGTTCTAATGATCGTTTTATAGTTTCTGGGATTTTTTATACTTTCATGAAGTTTAATGGGTTTTTTGAGATTTCAACGATTTTATAGTGTTATAGAGTTTTTCTTTTGTGATGTTTCGAACTTTTACCGATTTTCTATAATTTTCGCAAATTTAATGAATTCTGTATTATTTTTTTTAGTTTCATGAGTTTCTCTTTTGAGTTTTTGAACTTTCAAGCGAGATCTTTTTCGTATTTTCTTTTTATTATTTTAGGGAATTTTGTTGTTTTCTATACTTTCAAAAATTTTCTATCATTTTTTGTTCCCTTCAAAAAATTTAATTCACTTGCGCGCACCCCTTAAAAAATTCAAACTTGATGGAAAACTTACTTCAAAAAAATGTAACAACATATTGAGCCTCGTAACGTAAAAAATTTGAAAGAAGAAAATTATTTTAAAAACAAATTTAACCTCATAATCTAAAAAACTTAAATCACAGATTGGATTAAAAAATCCAAATTTTCACATATATTTCTCTTGAAAAAATAAAATTTCATATTTAACCTTAAGGTCTTAATTTTCGCGTATAAACCTCATTGAAAGAGGAAAATTGCCTAAAAAAATGTTTTTCGCTTATATACCTCTTAAAAACTAAAATAGAAGACTCAATTTCAAAATCTTAATTTTCGCATATATACCCCTTATTATAATGAACTGCATATTGAAAATAGTATTTTCAAGATCTTATTGTAGTTTGTGAGATTTTTTATACTTTCACGAAGTTTAAGGGGATTTCAGAGATTTTTATGGACTTTTAGAGTTTTTCTTGTGATATTGTGTACTTTAACCGATTTTCTACAATGTATTCAAACTTAATGAATTTTGTATTTTTTTTTAAAACTTTTAGGGGTTTCTCTTCTGTTTCTAAACTTTCAAGGGTGGTTCATTTATATTTCTTTGATATCTTTTTGGAAATTTTGTGGTTTTCTCTACTTTGATATTTTTTTATGATATTTTGCCTCATTTGAAAATTTCAACTTACCTATGTATACCTTTTAAAAAAGAATTCAAACTTGCTCGGAAAACTTAATTTAAAAATGAAAATACAGATTCAATCTCGTAAGGTAAAAAATTTGGAAGAAGCAAAGTATTTAAAAAATATATTTAAAGTCGTATCCTAACAAACTAAATCGCAAATTCCATTGAAAAAACCTGATTTTCACATATATGGCTCTAGAAAATATAAAATTTCATATTTAACCTTACTGGGCTTAATTTTACCATACAAACCCCTTTGAAAGAAAAAATGCCTAAAAAAAATATTTCTAGCAGATATACTTATTGAAAACTGAAATTAAAAACTCAACTTCAAAATCTTAATTATTGCATATATAGCCCATAAGAGAATGAAATGCATATTTGAAACACAGTTTTAATGATCGTTTTATAGTTTCTGGGATTTTTTATACTTTCATGAAGTTTAATGGGTTATTTGAGATTTCAACGATTTTACGGTGTTATAGAGTTTTTCTTTTGTGATGTTTCAAACTTTTACCGACTTTCTACAATTTTCGCAAATTTAATGAATTTTGTATTATTTTTTTTAGTTTGATGGGTTTTTCTTTGAGTTTTTGAACTTTCAAGCGAGATGTTTTTCGTTTTTTCTTTTTATTCTTTTAGGGAATTTTGTTG
Organism: Trichopus zeylanicus subsp. travancoricus; assembly: GCA_005019695.1. Taxonomy (NCBI): domain Eukaryota; kingdom Viridiplantae; phylum Streptophyta; class Magnoliopsida; order Dioscoreales; family Dioscoreaceae; genus Trichopus; species Trichopus zeylanicus. Next base: position 6,040 of record RXID01018595.1, on the reverse strand, counting down.
TTTTCTATACTTTCAAAAATTTTCTATCATTTTTTGTTCCCTTCAAAAAATTTAATTCACTTGCGCGCACCCCTTAAAAAATTCAAACTTGATGGAAAACTTACTTCAAAAAAATGTAACAACATATTGAGCCTCGTAACGTAAAAAATTGGAAAGAAGAAAAGTATTTTAAAAACAAATTTAACATCATAATCTAAAAAACTTAAATCGCAGATTGGATTAAAAAAATCCAGATTTTCACATATATTCCCTCTTGAAAAAATAAAATTTCATATTTAACCTTAAGGGCTTAATTTTCGCGTATAAACATCATTGCAGAGGAACTTTGCTAAAAAAATGTTTTTCGCTTATATAACCTGTTCAAAACTAAAATAGAAGACTTTCTTTACAAACCTCTTACTTATCGCATATATCCCCCGTATTAGAAGGAACATGCAGATTAAATAGAATTTTCCTGTTCTTATTGTAGTTTGGTCAGATTTTCGTTTACTGTCATTTCAAGAAGTTTAAATAATGGGTTTTTTCAGAGATGTCTATGGACTTAGGAGTTTTTTCCTTGTGATATTGGTACTTTATCATAACGTAAAATAGATTTTCTACAATTTTTTCAAACTTAATGAATTTTGTATTTTTTTTTAACTTTTAGAGGTTTTCTTCTGTTTCTGAACTTTCAAGGGTGGTTTTTTTATATTTCTCTGATATCTTTTTGGAAATTTTGTGGTTTTCTAAACTTTGAAATTTTTTTCTGATATTTTGCCTCATTTGAAAATTTTAACTTACCTATGTATACCTCTTAAAAAAGAATTCAAAGTTGCCCGGAGAACTTAATTTAAAAAATGAAAATACAGATTGAATCTCGTAATGTAAAAAATTTGGAAGAAGCAAAGTATTTTAAAAATATATTTAAACTCGTATCCTAACAAACTGAATCGCAAATTCCATTGAAAAAACCTGATTTTAACATATATGGCTCTAGAAAATACAAAATTTCATATTTAACCTTACTGGGCTTAATTTTAGCGTATAAACCCCTTTGAAAGAAAAAATGCCTAAAAAAATATTTCTAGCAGATATACTTATTGAAAACTGAAATTAACAACTCAACTTCAAAATCTTAATTATTGCATATATACCCCATAAGAGAATGAAATGCATATTTGAAACATAGTTTTAATGATCGTTTAATAGTTTCTGGGATTTTTTATACTTTCATGAAGTTTAATGGGTTTTTTGAGATTTCAATGATTTTATGGTGTTATAGAGTTTTTTTTTTGTGATGTTTCGAACTTTTTCCGACTTTGTACGATTTTCGCAAATTTAACGAATTTTGTATTATTTTTTTTAGTTTGATGGGTTTTTTTTTGAGTTTTTGAACTTTCAAGCGAGATGTTTTTCGTATTTTCTTTTCTCTTTTAGGGAATTTAAATTTTTTCTGTACTTTCAAAAATTTTCTATCATTTTTTGTTCCCTTCAAAAAATTTAATTCACTTGCGCGCACCCCTTAAAAAATTCAAACTTGATGGAAAACTTACTTCAAAAAAATGTAACCACATATTGAGCCTCGTAACGTAAGAAATTTGAAAGACGAAAAGTATTTTACAAACATATTTAACCTCATAATCTAAAAAAATTAAATCGCAGGTTGGATTAGAAAATCCAGATTTTCACATATATTTCTCTTGAAAAAATAAAATTTCATATTTAACCTTAAGGGCTTAATTTTCGCGTATAAACATCATTGAAAGAGGAAAATTGCCTAAAAAATTGTTTTCCGCTTATATACCTCTTAAAAACTAAAATAGAAGACTCAATTTCAAAATCTTAATTATCGCATATATACCCCTTATTATAATGAACTGCATATTTAAAATAGAATTTTCATGATCATATTGTAGTTTGTGAGATTTTATATACTTTCATGAAGTTTAAGGGGTTTTCAGAGGTTTTTAGGGACTTTTAGAGTTTTTCTTGTGATATTGTGTACTTTAACCGATTTTCTACAATGTTTTCAAACTTAATGAATTTGGTATTTTTTTTTAAGCTTTTAGGGGTTTCTCTTCTATTTCTGAACTTTCAAGGGTGGTTCATTTATATTTCTCTGATATCTTTTTGGAAATTTTGTGGTTTTCTAAACTTTGAAATTTTTTTCTGATATTTTGCCTCATTTGAAAATTTTAACTTACCTATGTATACCTCTTAAAAAAGAATTCAAACTTGCTCGAAAAACTGAATTTAAAAAATGAAAATACAGATTGAATCTCGTAATGTAAAAAATTTGGAAGAAGCAAAGTATTTTAAAAATATATTTAAACTCGTATCCTAACAAACTAAATCGCAAATTCCATTGAGAAAACCTGATTTTCACATATATGGCTCTAGAAAATACAAAATTTCATATTTAACCTTACTGGGCTTAATTTTAGCATATAAACCCCTTTGAAAGAAAAAATGCCTAAAAAAAATATCTCTAGCAGATAAACTTATTGATAACTGAAATTAAAAACTCAACTTCGAAATCTTAATTATTGCATATATAGTCCATAAGAGAATGAAATGCATATTTGAGACATAGTTTTAATGATCGTTTTATAGTTTCTGGGATTTTTTATACTTTCATGAATTTAATGGGTTATTTGAGATTTCAACGATTTTACGGTGTTATAGAGTTTTTCTTTTGTGATGTTTCGAACTTTTACCGACTTTCTACAATTTTCGCAAATTTAATGAATTTTGTATTATTTTTTTTAGTTTGATGGGTTTTTCTTTGAGTTTTTGAACTTTCAAGCGAGATGTTTTTCGTATTTTGTTTTTATTCTTTTCGGGAATTTTGTTGTTTTCTATACTTTCAAAAATTTTCTATCATTTTTTGTTCCCTTCAAAAAATTTAATTCACTTGCGCGCACCCCTTAAAAAATTCAAACTTGATGGAAAACTTACTTCAAAAAAATGTAACAACATATTGAGCCTCGTCACGTAAAAAATTTGAAAGAAGAAAAGTATTTTAAAAACAAATTTAACCTCATAATCTAAAAAACTTAAATCGCAGATTGGATTAAAAAATCCAGATTTTCACATATATTTCTCTTGAAAAAATAAAATTTCATATTTAACCTTAAGGGCTTAAATTTCGCGGATAAACATCATTGAAAGAGGAAAATTGCCTAAAAAAATGTTTTTCGCTTATATACCTGTTAAAAACTAAAATAGAAGACTCAATTTCAAAATCTTAATTATCGCATATATACCCCTTATTATAACGAACTGCATATTTAAAATAGAATTTTCCTGTTCTTATTGTAGTTTGTCAGATTTCTTATACTTTCATGAAGTTTAAGGGGTTTTCAGAGATTTCTATGGACTTTAGAGTTTTTCTTGTGATATTGTGTACTTTAACCGATTTTCTACAATTTTCTCAAACGTAATGGATTTTGTATTTTTTTTAACTTTTAGAGGTTTTCTTCTGTTTCTGAACTTTCAAGGGTGGTTTTCTTATATTTCTCTGATATCTTTTTGGAAATTTTGTGGTTTTCTAAACTTTGAAATTTTTTTCTGATATTTTGCCTCATTTGAAAATTTTAACTTACCTATGTATACCTCTTAAAAAAGAATTCAAACTTGCTCGAAAAACTGAATTTAAAAAATGAAAATACAGATTGAATCTCGTAATGTAAAAAATTTGGAAGAAGCAAAGTATTTTAAAAATATATTTAAACTCGTATCCTAACAAACTAAATCGCAAATTCCATTGAAAAAACCTGATTTTCACATATATGGCTCTAGAAAATACAAAATTTCATATTTAACCTTACTGGGTTTAATTTTAGCATATAAACCCCTTTGAAAGAAAAAATGCCTAAAAAAAATATTTCTCGCAGATATACTTATTGATAACTGAAATTCAAAACTCAACTTCAAAATCTTAATTATTGCATATATAGCCCATAAGAGAATGAAATGCATATTTGAAACACAGATTTAATGATCGTTTTATAGTTTCTGGGATTTTTTATACTTTCATGAAGTTTAATGGGTTATTTGAGATTTCAACGATTTTACGGTGTTATAGAATTTTTCTTTTGTGATGTTTCGAACTTTTACCGATTTTCTATAATTTTCGCAAATTTAATGAATTCTGTATTTTTTTTTTTTAGTTTCATGAGTTTTTCTTTTGAGTTTTTGAACTTTCAAGCGAGATGTTTTTCGTATTTTCTTTTTATTCTTTTAGGGAATTTTGTTGTTTTCTATACTTTCAAAAATTTTCTATCATTTTTTGTTCCCTTCAAAAAATTTAATTCACTTGCGCGCAACCCTTAAAAAATTCAAACTTGATGGAAAACTTACTTCAAAAAAATGTAACAACATATTGAGCCTCGTAACGTAAAAAATTCGAAAGAAGAAAAGTATTTTAAAAACAAATTTAACCTCATAATCTAAAAAATGTAAATCGCAGATTGGATTAAAAAATCAAGATTTTCACATATATTACTCTTGAAAAAATAAAATTTCATATTTAACCTTAAGGGCTTAATTTTCGCGTATAAACATCATTGAAAGAGGAAAATTGCCTAAAAAAATGTTTTTCGCTTATATACCTGTTAAAAACTAAAATAGAAGACTCAATTTCGAAATCTTAATTATCGCATATATACCCCTTATTATCATGAACTGCATATTTAAAATAGAATTTTCCTGTTCTTATTGTAGTCTGTCAGATTTCTTTTACTTCCATGAAGTTTAAGGGGTTTTCAGATATTTCTATGGACTTTAGAGTTTATCTTGTGATATTGTGTACTTTAACCGATTTTCTACAATTTTTTCATACTTAATGAATTTTGTATTTTTTTTAACTTTTAGAGGTTTTCTTCTGTTTCTGAACTTTCAAGGGTGGTTTTTTTATATTTCTCTGATATCTTTTTTGAAATTTTGTGGTTTTCTAAACTTTGAAATTTTTTTCTGATATTTTGCCACATTTGAAAATTTTAACTTACCTATGTATACCTCTTAAAAAAGAATTCAAACTTGCTCGGAAAACTTAATTTAAAAAAGAAAATACAGATTGAATCTCGTAATGTAAAAAAATTGGAAGAAGCAAAGTATTTTAAAAATATATTTAAACTCGTATCCTAACAAACTAAATCGCAAATTCCATTTAGAAAACCTGATTTTCACATATATGTCTCTATAAAATACAAAATTTCATATTTAACCTTACTGGGCTTAATTTTAGCATATAAACCCCTTTGAAAGAAAAAAATGCCTAAAAAAAATATTTCTAGGAGATATACGTATTGATAACTGAAATTAAAAACTCAACTTCAAAATCTTAATTATTGCATATATAGCCCATAAGAGAATGAAATGCATATTTGAAACATAGTTTTAATGATCGTTTTATAGTTTCTGGGAATTTTTATACTTTCATGAAGTTTAATTGGTTTTTTGAGATTTCAATGATTTTACGGGTTGTAAGAGTTTTTCTTTTGTGATGTGTCGAACGGTTACCGACTTTCTACAAGTTTTTCGCAAATTTAATGAAGTTTGTATTATGTTTTTAGTTTGATGGGTTTTTTTTTTGAGTTTTCGAACTTTGAAGCGAGATGTTTTTCGTATTTTCTTTTTACTCTTTTAGGGAATTTTAATGTTTTCTAAACTTTCAAAAATTTTCTATGATTTTTTGTCCCCTTTAAAAATTTTAATTTACTTGCGTGGACCCCTTAAAAAAATTCAAACTTGCATGGAAAACTTACTTCAAAAATGTAACACCATATTGATCCTCGTAACGTAAGAAATTTGAAAGAAGTAAAGTATTTTAAAAACATATTTAACCTAATAATCTAAAAAAATTAAATTGCGGATTGGATTAAAAAATCCTGATTTTCACATATATTGCTCTTGAAACAATAAAATTTCATATTTAACCTTAAGGACTTAATTTTCGCGTATAAACATCATTGAAAGAGGAAAATTGCCAAAAAAAATGTTTTTCGATTATATACCTTTTAAAAACTAAAATAGAAGACTCATTTCAAAATCTTAATTA